>CM060949.1:99455222-99537722 GCA_030765055.1 Mantis religiosa
AGAGAGAGAGAGAGAGAGAGAGAGAGAGAGAGAGAGAGAGAAGCACTCAGAGACATCATTAACACACTGAAGTTGGAAATCACAGGGGTGATTTGTATGCAACAGAGCTCCACAACTTTCCTATGATATTGGCAGGATTACTTCTTTTCCGATGTTGGTTTGGGAGAGATAACCTTATGAAAATGTCAGCAAGGTCTGTGTTGAATTTCTGACATAGGAGTATTATGTTTGTATTCCTGCATATGCTATGTGATATTCTGGATATAGGTTAGTTACAGCTGTGCTTTCGTCATTTGTTTTGACTTAATGGCACTGTCATTCGAATCAAGCTTAGCTGGTTTGCTCTGTAGCTTACCAAGATGACTTGGTTTTCTGGCTTGCAATCAGTGAATACTGTCATAAAAAAGCTAAGTTCTACTCATTATGTAGCTATTTCTCTTAGAGCAAACAGGTTTCTAAGTTCGCCTTCATATATTTTACAGTGTGTTGTAGCACACAAGTAGAGAATCAAAATTTCCTTTAATCCATATTATAAATTATGGTCAATTCTGTATAAAGTTCTTTAATCCAGACATTTTTCTGAGTATTTTGGTTTGTTAATTGTGATCTTGGCCTGTTAAGCTTGCTTTAAATTCCAAGTTGGTAATATCAGATTTTTCTGTTAAAGACCATATAGGGAGATACATTTACTATACAGGGTGAGTTACCTAAAACTTGCACCGTAAATATTTCTGAAATGGTATGTGCTATTGATATGCGGTTTTCACGGAATTGAACTATAGGCAGGGGCTCGCATTTTCAAATGATACACAGATTTTTATAATTTTTAGAAAGTGTATTTATGTACAAAAGTTACATTTTTTTAAATGGAACAATGCGTATTGACATTAAGAAAATAAAAGTTGAATAAATTAGAATGTCAATGGTGTTTTTTGCACGATTCTAATGTTAAGTAGTTTACGAGAAATCGTCATTTGTACAAAACAGGACAATGGCTAGGACAAACTAAAGAAAAACAAGTGAATGAAGAAAAATGAGGATTCTGACAAGTAAACAAAACGGTACCCTCAAAGCCTGTGTTCAAAATGAGCACCACCAGCTTCAATACAAGCTTCCAGTCTGGTATGTAAAGATTGCTGTACACGTTCTAGCATTTCAGTGGAAATTTCAGCGCAGGCAGCAGTAATACGCCGTTTCATATCTTCTGGTGTAGTTGGTATGTCCTTGTAGACAGTGTCTTTCAGCTTCCCCCACAGAAAAAAATCTAAAGGAGTCAAATCTGGTGAACGGGCCGGCCAAGGTACAGGTCCCCTTCGTCCAATCCACCGATTTTGAAACAATCCTTGAAGATAAGCTGTAGTAATTCGTGCACTATGGGCCGGACAGCCATCATGTTGATACCACAGATTCCTCCTAGTCTGAAGGGGAACGTCTTCTAACATCTGTGGAAGATCGTCTGTTAGGAGGTTGAGATACTTCTGTGAATTCAGTGCTCCTTCTATAATAAAAGGGCCAATGATGTGATGGTTCACTATTCTACACCACACGTTCACACTCCATGGATGCTGACGTTCTACCTGACGCAGCCAACGAGGATTGTCAACAGACCAATAGTGCATATTTTTTAGATTTACTTGGCCATGATTAGTAAATGTTGCTTCATCAGTGAACAAGATACATGACAAATTTGGAGTATCATGTCTCAAAGCCCATGTACAAAAGTTCACACGATTCTCAAAATCATTGCCATGCAGCACTTGATGGAGAGAGATGTGATACGGATGAAACTTATGACGATGGAGGATGCGGATTACACTTCTTTGACTGATGCCGCTTCCTCGTGCGATTGCACGAGAACTAATGTGGGGATATACTGCAACAGCAGCTAGAACATTAATTTCTCCTTGCTCTCCAGTTGCTCGTTTGTTTCTGGTGTGTTTTCTAGACGTTATACTACCACTTTCACGTAATTGGTTGAAGAGATTCACAAATAATTGACGAGATGGTTGACGTCTATTCGGATATGTTTCCAAGTACACTGTACAAGAAAGAACTGCATTCTTTCTACATTCACCATAAACTATGAGCATATCTGCTTTTTCTGCATTGGTAAATACCATCTTCCAAGCACGTCCTACTGCTTCAACTATCACAAAATAACTGCCAGTGTAGACAAAACACATTGTAAACAAACATAACAACATCCTAGCCTAGCAACTAAGCAATTGAATGGAACAAACAACTGCCGGTGTGTTCAATTTTCAAATGACGATTTCTCGTAAACTACTTACATTAGAATCGTGCAAAAAACACCATTGACATTCTAATTTATTCAACTTTTATTTTCTTAATGTCAATACGCATTGTTCCATTTAAAAAAATGTAACTTTTGTACATAAATACACTTTCTAAAAATTATAAAAATCTGTGTATCATTTGAAAATGCGAGCCCCTGCCTATAGTTCAATTCCATGAAAACCGCATATCAATAGCACATACCATTTCAGAAATATTTACGGTGCAAGTTTTAGGTGACTCACCCTGTATATGTTTTAATGCCATCTGTTCCCCTTAACCCATTTGTCATTTAGTATGTGTATAATGCTCTAATTACTCAATATGAATGAATAATTCATCATCTTTAAGCTTTATTTAAAATTTGTACCATTTGTTACTGCCTCTTTCAGTTGCTTATTTCTGTTTCTCCCTCTTATATTTAACATTTTGCTGTATGTATTATAAATATATATTTCTATTAAAGTACAGAGAGTAGACTTTCTCACTCTTTTCTCCAATGTTAGGGCCTACAGAGAATTACTTCCTGTTCAATTATGCTCAGAATGCATATAAAAAGGGAAGACACATTAGTAGTCACTAACATATACCCCATGGACTTTACTATATAGGGAATTTTAAAAGCTGAGATGAAGGCTACCAAAATTTAGAATGTGAATCATCTTCATAAAGCCTAACTATTACAGTAGCTGTTCTGCATCTTCAAGTGTTGAAAAACATTTAAAGGAAAGTGAGATAATGTTTAAGGAAATGTATTGAGAATGATAGGAAAAATATGAAACATGCAGTTGAAGACTCCAGCATATGTTGTATTTGTATAATAACTGATATGGTTTAAGGTTTTACACTTTCATTATTTTTAAAAGGAACCACAATGATATGTATGTAATTGACTTGGTGTTAATGCTAAAATGCAGTTATTGCATTTTCTCATTTTTATATTTATGAGCATAAATCACAACTATTATCTTTTCCTATTATAGTTTAATTTTTAGCAATATCAGAAACATACAAATTATGAATACAGCAGAATTTAATGTCCAATATTTTTGTATAAAATAAATTTTCATCTTTCAAAAGAGTTCTCATACCATGAAATTCTCCTTTCTTCTGAGACACTTCTTTCAAAACAGGATAACATTTATTTGAAACTTAATTTTTAAATAAATGTTCCTGTTTTATCCTACAAGGTTTTAATACTTTTATTATTTTCCCTCTTTATTTAATGTTGCCTTTACACATAAGAAGGCAGTAAATAATATCAATAATTACCTGTAGTGCACTCGCAATGTGAATCAAGATATGTGAGCACCGGTGCAGTAGCATGCCTTGCTCCAAGCAACCTTGCTCGGATCAGTCCTTCTCGCTTGGCAGCACGTACAATTTTTACTTTTGGGTACATTGCCATATATTCCTCAAGCTGCCGTTTGGTATGAGCTGAAAAAAGACACATCCATAAAAATTCACACTCTTGTCACATGACAAATCCTTTTAAAATTTTTAAGGATTATCCCATACTCCTGTTGGAGTTTCTAGCAGCTATGTTACAGAATTATCAAAAAGCATTCCTTATAAAATTCTATATTCTATACATTCATTTCAAGCAGTAAATTTCTATCAGATTTCTATTTTCATGAATTTTATTTGGTGTCTTTATATTAATATTTGATTACGTTAATATTCTTTAGGAGTTTACATACAAGTGTAATTAAAGTTCATGTTTTCTGCAAATACATACAACTTGCCAACAAACAAAACCAAAGCTACTTTCCAGTTTTCAATTTGCACAGCTTTCACTAACATGGCAACTTCAAAGTTGTATTTGTGTAAAGAAGAGATACTATAATCAAACTTGTCAGATTTTTAAAATCGGTAATTACCCACAGAAGACTAAAATTTAAACTGAAAAGCTTTAAGAATTTAAAACATTCAAATACATTAATCCTAAAAATAATGCTTATAGAAAGATTCATCTTACAAGTTAATTTAGTATGTTAATAAGCTTATCTCTATATCCTGAGAAGCATTCTCCAGTATAAATAAAAAAGGATAGCACAAATTTTATGAAAGGCATTGTACTATAATTAAAATATTGCAAATAATTTTAATTTCCATGTAATATAATAATTATGAATACTTTCCTATATTTGATTACTACTTCTCTGATATGGTAAGCAGAAATAGAGTAGAAAAAGCAGTTGCATTTCAGTAATAATTTATTCATACATTACAAACTATGTTTATTATAATAATTGTTTTAAATCTGAATAATATCAGTAAATAAAGCAATAAGATTTCAATCTATTTTGTAAAAATCTAATGCACGTATTAATTTTTCTTCTCTACCACCATTTTTTATTTTCACTGCAGTAGATAGAAAAGGTTTTGAACTCCACCCAAAAATTCAATACAGAGATTTCAAGTAAATCCTGAGTTAAAGAAAAGGAAAACGAAAGATCTGTGTATGTAAGTGTTGTCTGTGTGCACATGTTAGAATAGCATAACTCAAAAATGAAAAGTCAGTTAAAGTACCAAACATGCAAGGAGGCAAACATTTTGAGAAAATCTTCTCACCCCAGACTACTGTTTATATGGCATATTTTTCAAACATTTTGATTTTTTCAAAACTGGCCCTAACAATTATAATTGAAATATCATACATTAAGATATTTTCATAAGCAAATGAAATGTGTCTTGAATTTCTTGGGAATGGCGACAAAAAGTCCTCTTCATTCAGAATTACTTTTGCATAACTTGTAAAATGTAAAAGATAGACAAAAAATTCTACTGCACAAAAAATGTAGTTCCTGTTAGAACAGCAATTTATGGTATCTTTTTTGTCATGTGAACCATTTTGGAGGTATTCCTCATTATTTATTTTTTTAAATTTCTAATACTATTGCTTTTGTCAAATCGAAATGTTATTATCTTTTTTTAAAATATTTGGTTATTCAAAGAGAATGAAAATTCATAGTCATCATAAAATAACTCACTCTAAAAAGATTCCACTAACCTATAAAGCCTAATATGTTCCCATATTCCCTTGTACCTACAGGAAAATTAGCAATAAGATAAAGCTCATCTTAGTTACATAAAGTAGATAGAGGAATAGAAATTTGTAGGAACAGTTTGTACAATAGTAGAGAAAATCATGTGAGTGAAACACTTGAGAGTTTAAGAATTAGGAGAATTTAGTGAAGTGCCAGCATGCTGCTATAGTAGCTCAGTGATTAGAGCAACAGGAGGAAATCGGAAGATCTGTAGTTCAAATCAAGTTATGCACTGAAATTTTCGATCTGATTCTACCTTTCAAAAGTAAAAAGTATTTTGTAAAAATATCTATGTGTATGTGAACAACATAACTCAAAGTGAAAGTGTGCTTAAACCCTAAACTTGGTGTTTAAATTCATGGTGTTACAAGGATATGACAATCATTATGACAATCAAGATAAGGAAATACAGTAGGCTTTAACAGCTGGTCGCTCTGTGATGGCTTTGAAATTCCATTCTCTTTGCATGGTCAAGAAATAAAAGGATGAATAACGACTTCCCATTAGAGAAAAGTATGATTGGACAATATGGAGAAACAATATAGCTCCACAATAGTTCACTCGGTAAACAAAAATGCATTTGACACAAATTGTATTTTAATGAGATTTCAGTTTTTGTAAAGTCAAATTCTGTCTCTTACTGATTACTAGCTAAGCAAAGGTTATTCAAAACAAAAGGGTCTCTTAAGGAGGCTGCTATAAACTAAAAGTGTGTGTGTGTGTGTGTGTGTGTGTGTGTGTGTGTGTGTGTGTGTGTGTGTCATAAATAAATGTGTACAACAATGGTGTATATATTGAATGTGCGTGAAGTAAACAGTGACAGTGGTAAGGTCACGAAAGTACGCCATTACTGGAGCGCAGCAACTGCATAAGGCTCTTAGGAGTTGCAACCCTAAAGGTTCCCAATTGCTACTCCTTGAACAGCAGGGAGGCCTTTGCCCTCAAGCGATTTACAGGTTTTCATTTCATTTCATTTCAAGAGTATTCTGAGAAAATTCAAAATATACATTTAATTTGTTATACAAGTATCGTAAACAATATTTTAATAAAATCTGTTTAGCCATTTTTTAGAAATGCTCCATGTAAACGATAGTCTGGAATTCGGGTGAAAATCGTGTCGTATCCTTAACAATAGCTGAACTTATTTGGTATTCAATTGACTTTCGCTTTTGAGTTACACTGTTCACACGAGCACATACAACACAACTTGTCTCTAAAAATGTTTTATTTTGGGCTCAGAGGATCTAAAAACGTATAAAATCTCAATATACAATTTTTGGATGGGATATAAATACCTTCTATACATTTTACATACGCAGTAGCGAAAGTTATAAAAGAATAGCAGAACTTGCTAATGCATTGTTAACAATTTGTATAAGATAGAAATATTTCAGAGTTATAATTTCCGAAATATTCTATGTTATGGTTTGAACTTTTAAATACCTATTTTCCATACTACTTTCTCTACTACTTACAGTAAAATGATAAAGAATGGCATTCACTAAAAAGTTTGATACTGAGAATTAACCGGAAATAAACTTTTTGACAACCGTCTCATAGAAAGAAATAATAGTACCGAAAGGATCATTGACGTGATGTTTGCAAAATTCAAAAATAAAAAATTCGGTTAGCACAAAACTTTGTTCCATAGCGCTTTTCGCGGATGTGTTGCGAAGATTTTCAAGAAATACCATATTCAAAGCTATCCTTTGTGTGGCTAAATGTTAGTTATCTTTTATTTTCTTAAGAATGACTAATGATTTTCATTAAAATATATGTATAAGCTATTGTTGTAGCAAACAAAGCATATGCTCAAATTCAGATTTGATTTAAGAAGTGCTAAAACAAATATGTATATTGGGCTAGCCCTAAGCTACACCCTGGTCCTTTGCCAACATGGCAGGCTTCCATATAATTATGTGTTTTGCACGTGATTGCCCCTTTTACTAATCACTGCTTTTTATTTACTATTCTAGCCTACATCAGTTTCTTGTATTTGCCAAAATTTAGCTATGCATGTAAAATTATTACCACTTGTTTAATGGAAATGTGAATATTTCCAAGGCAAGCATAATTTTTTTTAAATATTCGGTGAATAACCTCTGAAGGGCACTGATTTTATATCAATTTTTTTATAACTGATAAACCTTAAGAGATTAATATTTCATGCACAAAATGTAGCTCTTGCTAAAACGCACTATTTACATCAAATAACATAAGATATATTCTTTTATTTCTTGAAATTTTAAATAACTTTATACTTTTTAAGTACGAAGTTGCTATTCGCCTTCTCTCTCTTATGGTCATACAAAGAGTAGAATTTCAAATTATGAATTCAGTGAACTCTGTTTTAACATTTGAGTATCACTTAGATTTCCTGTATCATCGAAATTTATAATAAAAGAAATTCTGCAAGCATTTATATTTTATTAACAAGAAGTTGGAGAGTGCCCGCCTCTGTAGCATGGTTGTAGCGTGTCTGCCTCGCATTTTAGAAGTCCCTAGTTCGAATCTCGGTTAGGTATTTTCCGAAAGATTTATGCTGGGTAACTATACACGGTGTTCATTTTTATCTATGATTTTACCACACAAAATTTGACGTCATCAATAGCATCGTTGATGGAGCGAGTTTATATACGATTCCCCTAGCGGCTTGCGATCGTATTTGATGTGCTTACAGCAGCTTTGAGGCCTCCCACTACCGGCAGGTAAATATACTATTTGAGAGGTGGTTCATGCCCGCGTAATATAAAGGTACGTAATTTCGCCTGGGGCGTAGATACGGTAACTGCTGTAATTTTATTTAATGAATGTGAACACTATTATATGACGGTGTTTCTCTGTGAAGATATATAACTTAATATAATTTAATACAAGAATGCCAAATTAATAACAGTATTAGTTTTGAAACATTTTAGTAAACAGACTTTTTTTTTGTCTTTCAACATTGCACGTCATATCGAACGATGAATGAATAAATGAATGAATGAGAAAATAATGAATGAAACGTGCGACATGATGCTCAAATGAGTCCAGGGTCCCTACAGCTTAGAGTTACCCGACATTCGTCTTCGTTGGATAAGGGAATATCATGAAAAAAACAAACATATCCAGGTAACTCATACTTAGCGAGATTCAAACTTGCGACCTCTTGATTGTGAGGCAAACACGCTATCTCACTCCACGGAGGCGGTCAAGAAACAGATTATTTATATTATATATTTATAATAATATTTATTATATTTATTACTTCTATATTGGGACCAGTAACTTTATAGCGTCCAGTGTCTCTCCTTTTGCGAGTAACTGATTCTGTATCTTCAAAATGTTTGATGCACCTATTGGTTTTAAAGACATAAGGATACCAACATTAATAGACATTTTAATTAAGCATGAGAATGACAAAAAGTTTATATTGTATATTGATAAAACGTAACACGTTTATGTTGTAAACAAAAGTATGTCAATTTGACGGTACCTGGACACTTTTAACAACATTACGCTCCGAGAGAATTGTCTGAATGTTGGAATGCGCTGCATAAACTCCTCTAAGCAGCGGATTAAATTATATTTATATGTCGCACCAATTTTAATGCCGGTACGAAAGTAGCAATCAACCATGACGCAGTGGTCTGTGTTCATATCCAGAATTGTAACATTTAGAGTAGAAACGTGCTACTTATACATATGTATGTACTAGAATGTTAATCACGATTACCGTAAAATGGGGGTGAAAGGGGAAGCTGGTTCTATTTGTTACCAGATCAACCACAATCGGAGTGCTGTAATTTGTTTACTGTTCCGCAATAATTACAGCTTCTTCTCCGTAGAGCGTACTATTATTTCAAGATAGACTCACCAGTCAAATATGACGTCATTCTTGCACTATCGGAGGGCGGGAAATAACGAATAAAAATGAACACCGTGTATAGCTGGGTAACTATAAGCTGGGCTTATTTAAGCATTACTGCACCAATTTCATTTATCGTCCGATGTGACTTAAGTTGGAGGACGGTAATTAAAAAAAAACTTAGGACAAAAGCTATAATAATACTTTGTGGAAGAGGCGGTGTAAAAAAAAAGTCATGTAAGTAACGCATTAGGTAACGTTTTTTAACACTAACATTAATTTGTATCAAGAAATACTTAATCCACTTCCACATTTACGCTTCCAGACTCTAGTGAGAACAAATTAGACCACTTCATTCGGGAATAGAATCCGGGATCTTTATATTGTTTGTTTGTGTGTGTGTGAGAGAGAGAGAGAGAAAGAGAGGGAGAGAGAGAGAAATACTTTCTCTTCCCCTTTTACAAGTAATCAGGTGGATATCAAGGCCGTTATCTTCTGTAAGATATATAACTGGTAGGGAACCTAATCTTCTCGAAAAAAAGTTTTTGATGGATATGAGAAAAACTCTACCAAGTTTCTCTAGAGTAGCTTGTGATTGCTTGTGAAGTAGCTGAAGAAAATACAGCAAAAATACAATTCAGTGGACTGCGATACCCTGGAGAGTCGTGATTTCGAGATAACAAGAAAATCCCATCCGCTTGATTTGAATGGGAGAGTGAAATGCCACCAAGGGACTTAGCATCAAGTTCTCTAGTTAAGACCTTGCACTGCAGACAGAGGCAGGAAGGATCCCCAAGGAAAAGCATGCAAGTTACCACGAAAGGTAGAAAACCCCCAGATGGGATTCTCCTTTAAGCTTCCAAAAGCCACCAAGGGATTTTACGTTAACAATTCGAAATTATTGGAATAATGTGCCTGCGTATGTGTGGGTCGGAAAAATCCTATTTGTACATAATTGCTCTTCAAGGACGCAACACAAAAGTTTCCTAATTATACTCACACTAAAGAAATGTTTGCAGAGAAAGAGTAGTTTTAGGTTTATTTTCTAAAAATACAGCTCTAATACTGTCATTAAATATATTCCTGAAATACTGTAATGAAGAATAAAATTACTACTTTGAATTTTCTGTAAATAACCGGTGGAGCATTTCTCATTTTAATTTCATTTCGTACAGTTTTGTGAAACTGCAAAATCGTAAAAGACAAACAAAAGCTTACTAACCAAAAGTTTAGGTGTTAAAATACAAATGGTGTTCTCTTTTATAAACATTTGAGGGTCATCCAAGTAAATATAAAAACGTGTATTCAAACCGTTTCAGATGCAGATATAAAACAAGTTTTTTGGTAAATCGTTATTAGAATAGCTATTAATATCGTATGATTGCACGCAGTACATTCATCTAGAGGATTGCTTAACATTCCATCCAAAAATGGTTATTGTGATTTAAACGGAAAATACAATTCTGAGATAATCTGAACTATCCGAAAGTTAGTGTGTGTGTGCGTGCGTGCGTGTGTGTGTGTGTGTGTGTGTGTGTGTGTGTGTGTGTGTGTGTGTGCGTGTGTGTGAAAAGTTTAACCGAAAAATAATAATTTGAACTAATAGTAAATATCACATTTAAATTTAGTAACTTTCAAGCCAGCTTCCGGACTGTCACTTACTTGGAACATTTTTAGTTATTGCTGTTTTCCTTTTCTTCTCGAAGAACGACCAAAATTTATTAAAATGTAATATTTTTCGAAATATTAATAGCGCAGATGAAATTAGGTCTTGAATATTCTGCGATGTTCTTCTCGTTCTTATTTAACTGTATACATGTTATGCAATTGAGAAATCATAACATTTACAAAAATTATTAATGTAAAATTCAGAGCTTCTTAAAATTTGAAATTTGTGTTACATATATGAGCATAAAGCATTTGAGTGCATCTATATCTGGTGCGGGGAATCTGGGTTTGATCTTCGATATTGTTCCTGTGAGGTTTGGTTCGACGTGCACTGAAACTGGTAATGTCAATAGAGTAGCAAACCTAATGGAAAGGTAGCGTCCCAAAAATGAGTAGTAGTTGCCTTACAGTCAAGACGGTCGGTGCGCTGACTTACGCAACTTCCATCCTGCACTCCTCCATGGCCTTACCGAGCGGGATGGCTCAGGTGGTTTCGTCTGTAGCCCGCATTTGGAAGGTCCGGGTTCGATCCCCATGGCCCTGCGTGTTTTGGGAGTTTTTTCCCGGCTCGCTAGCGAATGCTGGGTAGGTTAATTACATCCCCCAAATTTTCTATCCCTCCATTTCATATCCATTACCATTTCACATCATATCTCATCTGATGGTCTCTTTCAGGGTAGAAGTGTCGGCGGGTGTCTTGGCTTTGCATGGCAGGATGATATGCTCTGAGGTAAACTACTGCCTCCTCTGGTAGGTCGGTTGCCGCTCTCCGCGCCTCTGCTGGGACAATTTCGGGACCACCAGCCAGGGATCTTTGGGGCTCGGCTGCTGGGCTCGTTGCCGCCCCGCCGTAGCGGAACGTGTCCGTTGACCTAGCCTGTCGGGGAAAATCTCTATCGAAGTAAAGTAGGGACCCTGTTCACACGAATGTCGGGTAACTCTAAGCTCCATGGACCCCGGACGCATTGAACATCATTTCACCCTTTTCATTCATCGTCCGATATGACTAAATGTTGGAGGACGTAAATTACAAAAAAGACCCTGCCCTCGGCACTGCCGTGGCTCCTTGGGTCGGCCGCCCTCTGTCTCCTCTCGCCTCATCATTCCTCCCGGGGGTGCCCCACTTGGGGACATAGGCACAATGGGCCCAGCATGGTGGCCTACTTACCAAATCCCTTCGGTAGTGAAATCCTAATCCTAATCCATGGCCTTGACTGCGGCTGGGCGACGAGGGCACCCCCTGCACAAGGGAGATGCGCTAGCAATGGATGATGAGGATGATTATAATTATGATGATGATTATTATTAATTATTATTATCAAATGTTGTTTTATATTATCAGTGATTTCTGAATATTCGTGTCATTTCCTTTTCTTTTTCTTTCTTTCAAGTTTATGAAGTATATGTAATACAAGGCAGCCAACTAACATCCACAACAGGCTCTTACATACCTCCTAAAATGTAGTTTTGTACCATGTCTTCCAAAATTAATCGTGATTAACAAGACAGATTTTGCAGAATGGATACGAAATTAAATTGTAGTGGATAGAGAAACTGTGTGATTACAACAAATGCAATTTTTCTCTTGCTATTTTTGGACTTTTGAAATTTTCTGTGGGCTTAGAAAGAAAAAAATGAGGTGTAATATTGCCGTTCTTTGTAATGCTTAAACGAAACACAATTCTTCCTCATGTCTTTTTATGCTTGTTTTCCTGCTTTGCCGATGTTCTTTGTAAGTAGTGAAATGCTACGGCATCAAAGTGCGGTTTTTTGACTGAGATTTCCCATTAATTTTGAAAGCAGCTCACTTGTGCGCCGCTCTTTGCTTTTCTCAGATTCGCTCACCTAAACAGCGGTTTTTATTTACTAACGTAGCTTTTCTCTCTTCGTGGTCAGTGTTTCTGCACGAAGAACCACATTAAAATGAAGGAAGACAACAAAGCAATGCAATTAAAATGAAAGGGATGAAAATTCTGGCTCAGTTCTGCCAAAGATAAAGGACATTTAAGTTTTCTTTAATGTGATTTATATTACATCAAGTTGGCTAAATTAAACAATAGCCGGGATTTGAACCACGGATCTTCTGGTTTCCGTCCAACCGCTCTAATGGTGCTTCAAATCCCGGCTATGGCACTGCATTTTTCATTCTGACTCTACGTTTCCACAATATAGCCTACACACGTCCATTGTGAAAGAACAATTAATTTCCATTAACTGACCTAATAGTGGTTAACTATAAAGCCTGGGCCTTAAAGTACTTACACGTTGTAAGTCACCATTAAGTAGTCGTCTCATGTAATTATGAGAACTCCTAAGTGGTTTACCGGGAAAATACGAGTCAGTTGGAGAATTTAATGTCATATCGGCACGTTGGCCATAGTAGCTCAATGGTAGAGCGGCTGGGCGGAAACCAGAAGATCCGTGGTTCAAATCCCGGCTATGGCATTGAATTTTTTCATTCTGACTCTACGTTTCCACAATTTAGCCTACACACGGCCAGTGTAAAGGTACATATAATTTCCATCATTAGACATATTTTTGAGAAGTAAAATTTTAAACATCTTCCATATAAAGGTTGGGTGGGACGTGAGGATTTTGTTGTTTAAAACATTTCGCTTTGTTGGCGTGAACATTGAACCGAAATTTATGAGTAATGCTCTGACAGACGCGCGCGCGCGCGCGCACACACACACACACACTTACACGGACATTTACTATATATAATACACATAACAGAGATAGAAAAAATCTTGACTGATAGTTTACACACTAAATTCTGTGGTGAAGTATGTGAATGTAAAATAAAGACTTATCTGGATTAACAAGAAGTATCTACAATAATAAGATATTATGGGAATAAACACAACGGCATAGCCGAAATTTGTACTCAGATCTTCCATTTGCTCCAACAGAGAACCCATGGCAGCATGTCGGGACATGCCAACTGTTTACTTGTCCTGCACACAGCTTATAAGAAAAGATCAGTTAGTTACTTTTATAAAAATGGAAGGTGAGCAGAAAAAGTCACATGAATGTAAGATATAAAATATTTTTAGACTAAAAAGGCCTCAAACAATTATTTCCATTGAATAATCAGAATCCAACATTTGTGTTAAATGCAATAGTTCCCCTTCTTACTAAGCATCTTAACCAACGGCTGAGTTCTGTATCTTTGTTTAAATATGCTAAATAACGACTTTTATTCGCTTGAGTAGAATTTGTTGCCACCCCACTTCCTCCATACAAATCAATTCATATGTAAATTGAGCAATCAGAAACATCAGACCATATTATCGACTTGGAGTAAATAAGATAATAGGAGCTGGTATTGTTTTATTATTGTGAACAATTTAGTTGTGATATCAATCTAATTATAAAATAGATACCTTTAGAAGGTAAGCTACTGACGTAAATATGAACTGTTTTATTTTATCTCTCTCCCAGAAATGAGAATATAAAGGCGCTCGCCTTTAAAAGCGGTTCCCCTTTTGGCAGTGAAGTAGCCGGTTACACGATTCTACTAAGTTGTTTATTCAAGTTGGAAGTTGCTTCTTTTAACGATTCTCTAAGAAGTTTCAAGACAAGAATGTGTAGTACTGGCTCCTTTTTCTTGCACGGTTTTCACAAACAGTTTAAGTACAAGTTGGTTATCTTCAGTTCGCAGTTAGCTGAAAGAAATGTTTCTCTAAATAGTTTCATTATACTATGTACAAATAGAAGTGCGACATTAAAACGCTTAAAAACTTGTCGTTGTATAAAAAGCTTGAGATTTCTTGTTTGCTAAGACATCGTGAGAAAAAGAATGACATATAATGACATATTTAAATGAATAATAAGGGTTATCTTGGATGTGATGCCACAAGAAAGCTGTATGAATTAAATTATAAATTTTAAAGTATATGTGGTTTCTGTATGGTATGCTTTTGTATATCTCTTATAGTTTATTCATTATACAGAAGTCCTTGGAAGAGGACTTTACAGGCTATACCCAGAACATACACGATACAATTGATAGAGTCGACATGAAACATTCAATACCACGGCCGGGATTTGAACCACGGATCTATTGGTTTCCGTCCAGTCGCTCTTACCCTTTGAGTTACCATGGCCAACTTACCGTCCTGACATTAAATTCTCCATTTGACTCGTATATTTCTCCGGTAGACCACTAGGGGCTCTCGCATCCGAGATACACCGTTTGTGGCCACTTACTACTTTAAATACTTGAGTCCCAGGCTTCATCATTTAACTCTTATTATTTAAGTTAATGGAAATTACTCATTTCTTCACTCTAGCCGTGTATAGGCTAAAGTATTGGATTGATAGAGTCGACATGAAAAATTCAATGCCACGGCCGGGATTTGAACCACGGATCTCCTGGTTTCCGTCCAGTCATTCCATCAATTAATAACATAATAAGATTTAATGGAAATTGATTGTTCTTTCGCACTAACCGTTTGTAGGACGCACTAAGAAAGAGTAGAGCCAGACTGAAAAATTCAATGCGATAGCCGGGATTTGAACCACGAATCTTGCGGTTTCCGTCCAGCCGCTCTAACCAATTGAGCTACTATGGCCAACGTGCCAACATGACACGGCTAGTGTGAAAGAACAATCAATTTCCATTAATTGTACCTAATAGTGGTCCGAACTATAAAGCCCGGGCCTTGAAGTACTTACAGTATAGTAAGTCGCCATTAAGGTAGTTGTCTAATGTGTTTATGAGAACTCCTAGTGGTTTACCGGGAAAAAGAAGAGTCAATTGGAGTATTTAATGTCATGTTGGCATGTTAGCAGTAGTAGCTCAATTGGTTAGAGCGGCTGCACGGAAACCAGAAGATCCGTGATTCAAATCCCGGCTATGGCATTGAATTTTTCAGTCTGGCTCTACTCTTTAAAATGAGTTAAATGATGAAGCCTGGGACTCAAGTACTTACAATATAGTAAGTCGCCACAAACGGCTGCAAGAGCCCCTAGTGGTTTACCGGGAAAATATATGAAGAATCAATTGGGGAATGTAATGTCATGATGACAAACTGGCCAAGGTAGCTCAATGGGTAAGAGCGACTGGACGGAAACAAGTAGATCTGTGGTTATAATCCCGGCCGTGGCATTGAATTTTTCATGTCGACTCTATCAATCCAATACTAGCCTGTATACGGCTAGTGTGATGAAATGAATAATTTCCATCAATTAACTTAAATACACGATGCAAATTTATTTGTCATATAAATATATCAAATGTATGATATTTTTAATAATTATCATTGGTATTTTTATAAAACTCAATTTCTCTACTTGTGAAACCTCAAAACATATTTTCAGTTAAACCGATACGGAATTTTAAATATAAAGGGCGTATTCAACCGATATTTTATTTCTGAGTTAAACTCATCATATATGCACAAGGAATATTTTCTGAGAATTGCTTTATGGAAGGATTTAGAAGTTTAAAAAATATATGCTTCCTGTTACTCTCGGTTCATAATTTTTGGAATAAAATACTCCCTATACCTACCCACTAGTTACGTTGTAAACAATAGAAAGATCATATTGCGTAATAATCAATCTTTGGCAGTCTCGTGATCATTTTTTAAAGTTATATTGGCTGTATGCAATTTTTAAAACTTAAAAAAAAAATAAGCCATACACTTCCATCAATACCAGAAATTATTATTATTATTATTATTATTATTATTATTATTATTATTATTCTTTTTAACATTTTGTTCCATTTATATGCTACCTTTAGTGTGTAAAGCCCGCCTTGGTAGCGTGGTGGTAGCATGTCTGCCTCACGTTCATGAGGTCCCGAGTTCGAATCTCGGTCAGGGTGAGTTACCTGGATATGTTTCTTCCGGGGTTTTCCCTTATCCTGAAAGACGAATGTAACTCTAAGCTCCATGGACTCCGAACTCATTTGAGCATCATTTCACCAATTTCATTCACCGTCCGATTTGACTTAACGTTGTAGGACGTAAATTGCAAAAAAAAAAAAAAAAAAAAAAAAAAAAAATGTATAAAGGTCATATCGCCGGACCAAATATTTTGGACGAAGTATTAATCGACAATTATACTTACTAATTTATCTTAAGATTTGTTTACGTTGAGAATTCCTTATAATAATTAAATTCTCACTCAAATGTACATCATCATTCATACTTACAGACATTAGGGAGAATAGGGAATAATCTAGCGAAAGAGAAGTTTCTATCCTCCAGCTAGATATTGAACACATACCTCTGGATTTAAAAGTTAGGAATCTTGCGCGTTATTATTTCAATGATAAGCTGCACTTTTATCCCCCTTTTCTGTAAATGCCATTACAAATAATAATCGACCAATTTCACTGGCTGGTGCCCACCTCGGTAGCGTGGTGGTAACATGTCTGCCTCTTGTTCAAGAGCTCCCGAGTTCGAATCTCGGTCAGGGTGAGATACCTAGATAAGGTTTTTCCGGAGTTTTCCATTAACCTAAAGGACGAATGTTGGGTAATTCTAAGCTCAATGGAGCCCTGGCTTATTTGAGCATCATTTCACACATTCCATTCATCGTCCGATATGACAACGTTGGAGGATGTGAATTACACACACACAAAAAAAAAAAAAATCACTGGCATAGGATAACTGATTAAATAACTTTGTTTGTGCCAAAATATTGTTTTGATAGAAGTCATTTTCGATATGTTCATGTAATGTTTGAGAAAATGAACAGTGTTGTTTCTTATCAAAGTATTGACAGTTATCTGTAAATGAATTCTTGTTGAAGCATCTTTGTTGGAGAGAATTCCTTGTATATGATAGCGCACGAGGATTCGGCTGCTGGAAAGGAATGTTAGTGAGCTTTCTGACTCAGTTCTATTGGTGGCACGAAAAGCGGAATGTGTGGTAATTTTCAGCTCCTCAGAGAGCGCCAATTTATCGCAAGGGTGAAAGAGCGTCGCACTTCTCTGGTAAAGTACTTCGACGTTTTCTCAACCACAGGCGAGAGCCAAATAGCTGAGATTCCGATAGAGTAGAGTGGCATCCTTTATCACACAGCACGTTTCCCTTTCAAGTTCTCATGACTACTATAAAAGCTATCAAATTAATGCTGAATTGTGTAAGCATATATCGATTTATAATATTACAAACACCTATATAGTGTGCGTGTATGTGTATGTAATAGCTGTGTGCCAAATAGGACAATTGGATTATAATTACTTGATACACAATTTTATTGACCTGAAAGCATACAAAAACTAAACTATACATTTTGTACAGCTCATACTTCTCTATTGGAGCACATAACGTGCATTACCAAAGTCTTTTATTTTACACGGAAACTTTCATTTAAAAGAAAATAGCACCAGAACTTAACAGTCAACCATTTATAATACTAACTACTGTGTTTGCAACTGATGATTAGCTTTCTACCTCCACAGTTTCTCTCTAAGTTTTTGAGGTTAATACGCTCCTGCAGTTGATGATATATTTATGTATCCCTTCAGTAATTGGCCAGTCTGTAGCAATATGCTTCTGACTACTTATAAAGTATTCTACGTACATCACCATTTGGACCACCAAATATATTTACCTTAATACAGAGCGATCCATATAAACCTGAACCATTTAAATAAGTCATAATTTCCCTTTGAAAGCTCGTAGAATGTGGAAATTTGTTTTAATGATCTCACTGGCTCTGGCAGAATTGACAACACTGACAACTGTCTTACTTTACTGTGATACGACTGTAGACACTGAAGCTTATATGGGTATCTTCAAGACATTTGGGGAGCAGCTGGATGATATCGAATTGAGAGAAGGTTATATCCAGCAAGATGGAGCAACGTGCCATACATCTGATGACACCATGGAACTTGTAACCAGTTTCTTTGATAATCGAATAATCTCAAAAGGTCTGTGGCCTCCCAGATCCCCTGAGCTAACCTCACCGGAATTTTTCTTGAGGGGGTATCTAAAAATAGTGTACAAGAATAGGCCACGGACAATTCATGTTCTCAAGGAATCCATTCCTACCGAAATAAGTATCATTGGTTAGGATAATCTCCGTAAAAATTCAGAGAATATGGCGAGACGAGTGCAAATATGTATAGATGCTGGTGGAGGACACGTCCAACATTTTCTCTTAGATATAAATAGTGTAATGTAATCTCCCATTTGTGTATTACACTCTCTCAAAGTTGCACGTGTGTTCTATTATTGTTTCAAAAGTTATGACCAATTTAAATGGTTCAGGTTTATATGGATCGCACTATAGCAGTAAGCATAGAGCCTTGATGTTAAAATATCAAATTGAGAAATATGTACTTAAATATATAATGAAACGCTAACCCAAATAAATACACAATTACGAATGCATAACATATCATTTAAAAGCACTTTAGAAGTCTGAATTTTAAATGAAAATTAATTTATTTCATTCATCAGTCATTTTTCGTAACATCGCATTTATTGCTATTATTGCTCCATGCTACTCCAACTTATTTTAAATTGCTATTCGTAGATTTCATTTTGAAAGTGTTCAAAATGTTTTGTGAATACATGAAATGTTCGTTAAACACGGCGGTACAAAACACAAAATATGATAATTGAGGAAATTAAGACAGCACTAACACAGATGTAATCGTTATTTCCTAGGACAGTGCACAATAAGGTCCCTTTCCATATTTTCTCGCATAAAGAGCACTTTTCTGTCAATAAAATTTCCTATAAAATGAGCTTTTGATATTTTAAAATGAAGCAGGATTTTACTTAGGTTTAGGATTACTACGGAAGGGATTCGGTACCGAAACCTGTAGTTTATTGTACGTGAGCCCCAAGAGTGGCATCCACGGGAGAGACGGGGGCGGCCGGCACACACCGCCGAGATACCCGTCGACACTTCTACCCTGACAGAGACTACCAGATGAGAGATGATGCAAAATGATAAAAGAAATGAAATGGAGGGAGAGGAAAATCGGGTATGTAATTAACCTCCCCAGCATTCGTCTGGCGACCCGGGAAAACCATCGGAGAATACCCATGGGTCAGGTAGGTCGGCCACGGCAATCGAACCCAGTCCTCCCGAAAGCGGGTCGCAGACGAAACCGCCTGAGCCATCCCGCTCGGAAGGATTGTACTTAAGCAAGACTGTCTTTCCTTGAGGTATGCGTACCAGAGGCTGCAACTGCAGAGTATTCGCGTTTTAGGATCTTGCTTATAGAGGGCAAACTATAGGAGGGATTATTTATCATTACATTCTGAGACATTCGAGGCACATTCACTTCAACATTATCGTTTACATTAGAGTTTTTTTTTCACAATTTCCATAATATCTATAGATTCCTGTGGGAAACCTCTGAAGATTCCAGTCGTGTGTAGTGTTTAACGCCCGCTTTTACTACATACGGCACCGCAGGCGATGACACTGATGATACATGAGATGAAGATGGAGCAACGGTGGAATGAGATGGCGGGGGAAACCGGAGATCCCGGAGAAAACCCGCCCCAGCGCCGTGTTGTCCACCACAAATCTCACTTTGCGGTCCCCTGGGATCGAACCCGGGCCGCCTTGGTGAGAACCAAGCGGTCTAACCACTGAGCCTCGGCGCGGCCATTCCAGTCGTGTAATCTTTTCTGGAAGAATATGAAAATTGCTTATATGCATGCAATACAGTCCTCAATGGTGCGTTTCTTGAAAGCTGCTTGAGCTTTGTATACTGATTATGGTGATTATGGTAAGGATATTTTACTACAGATACGACAAATTAAACAAATTTCAGTGTAAAAGTTAATGATTTGCATCCAAGTATTCTACCAGGTCTTAAGTTTTTTTTTTTTTTGCCGCCAATGTGCGGAAATTTCGTCCTTCAGGGTTTTTTTAATATATTGTGACTTTGTGGGTTCGTAGAATTAAAAGGCCAAGTTGCATAAATTAAAAATCTCCTTTATTTCCGTAGCAATACCCTGTCCTAATTCTCACGTAACAACATTACATCACACAATCTTCCAAGGTCGAGGACAATAACAAACACTTGCAGCTGATTACATTAGCTCTCGTTACAACAACACTCTTGTTACACAACAACTGCTGCTGGCGTGTCACCATCCCTTTTTATATCTCCGTTCATAACCCGAGAACCTTCGCGAGCAAACAAGAAAAACAACCACTCTCCGTCAATCGAGATATCTCTAGAAACTTCGAGATATGAAATCCTACCTGTGGCGGCGAGTCCTTTATCTGAGATAACATTGTTTGCCGCCTTATCACGATCGGGTTCGCGACAATATTAAATCTATTGATATGAGGTTATCGTTTTTAAGCACACTTAAAACGATCCACACGATTCGGGATCAGTAGAACAATACCTCACCAAGGGAGACACCTGAAATTGTTCCAAATTTGTTTATTTCCAATATGACGGTAAAATATTTCTTAAATCACACACTATAATACTGGGGAATAGGATTTTGAGTGAAAGTGGTACAAGATTTCTTTTAAATGCTTCCAATTTTTTGACCACGACAGAAATTAATTTTCACCCTGCATATTGGTGTCTAAATTTATAAAGATGACCGGTGACGACAAGCAAAACAAAAAGTCTGCGATCTATGCCAGATCCAATAAATTATTTTTTTTTCCTTTCTGATTTAAAAACTGAATTATGGTAAATTTCAAAACAAGTAGCCGAATTAATACTTGAACTTTAATTTTCTGATAGTGTTGAATATTTATTTCTTTTATGAGTGCACTTCGTTGTCCATTTCTAAGCCAAAGTTTAAAATTTCTACACTTTGATTTTTAAGGGAAAATTTATTTGTGTAGAACAGAGGTTTCGATTACAATTACTGAATGACACGCACTGAAAGCATTTAAAAGGTTTGAGTATCAGATTTCAAACATATTGGGGCAACGATAGAAGATACTTGTAACAGTGGCATTCGTTTATACTAAAGAGTGCGTGTAAAAAAATCATATCGCATTGAAAGGGTATATGAGAGAGAGGGAGAGGGAGAGAGAGAGAGGCGAATACAGTGAATATTATATTAGCACTCATCTCCTATCCATTTGTAGAGCATTTTTTAAGACAAAAAAATTGGAAAATCGCAGTTGCGGTGAAATTGCGTGAGGAATTTGGGTCTGAAGGGCCCCACAGCAGAAAACGAGCTACTTTTCTCCGCTGGGATGTTATGTTACGCTAAGGCATTATTGAAATTACTAACTTCTACACTTAGAATCACTTAAAGATATGTAATCACTGTGTTGTATTACATGCCTTCCAAATTACATTGAGATGCAGTATTTACTGAAGATCATTTCAATATAATGTAAATGTAATTTAAATAATCATATTACTAAGAAATCATATAGCCTGTTCAAAATCAAATATAATGAACCATTTTACAGTTATAATTTACACAAATATCCTTTCTATAGAATTGGGTGTGGAATTTAGTTAAAATGCAATGGCTTGGGTATAGATAGAATATTTAAGTTTAATTTTCAAAAATTTATTCTCCGTTTTGAGATAAACCTAAACATTTCGTCTTATTTTACAAAATAGAGCAACATTAATTTACACTGAAATTTCACTCACATCAAACAGCTTAGGAAAGAAGTATTTACAGTGGCTGAAAACGAGAAAACAACAATAAAAGAACCGAATAATTGAGTTTATAGCTATTAGTTGAGTGTACTAGATAGAGGTCAGGCTTTCAGTAAGTAGCGAAATAGGTAGACTGATGAAATCTTTCATTTAACTTTGTATCAAACATTTCTGTTAGATTCAGGCATATATTAGTGCCAAATCATTAAACTTCATGTAGCGCTTACCCTTAGCTCCAACTAGAGTTTAGCAATTTTTAAGACATGTAGTATTGCAAGATAATGAAAACAACAAATAGCAAAATTCCTATTTTATTGTTCCATTTATACGCTTTAACTGCAATGGACATATCGGTGGTCATTCTCTTTTGGAACATGTCATAGGTGTTAAGGCGTATACGTTCGGTTTTAATCATTAGAAAAAAACACACGCACGCACGCACACACGCGCACACACACGCACACGCACGCACACACGCACACACGCACCACACACACAGACACACACAGACACACACAGACAGACACACACACAGACACAGACACAGACACACACACACATTCGCACACACACATTCGCACTCTCATTCATACTTCCAGACTCTGGGTAAAATGAGTAATTATCTTAGTCGGACAAAAATCCCCACCCCACTGCCGGGAATCGAGGCAGGTGCTCTACCGACTGAGCTACGGGGCCAGCCTAAACAACTTCCTATTCTTAACTTAGAATGAAACATATACGTCATAAGGATTTTATTAAATTAGCTAAGAAATACATAAAAAAAGAATCTATGCTACTCACAGTTACATTAAATGAAAGAGGAGAAAAACATTCAAAATATACCATTAGTACGTACTATATTATGAAACCAAATTTCGGTATCTGAGCTATTTTTCTTTGAAAACTTAATTAGCACTCGAGAATAAACTACAATTTATACAAAGCCAATTCTTTATACAGAGAGACACTTGAAGGTACACAGAAATGTAGATTAGCTGCTTCTTAAGTACTTCATCGGGATTGGTTTTAAGTGGTTTGTATTTGAATTGCAGCAGCACGAACAGTGTCTTTTATTCAAATACTGAATGATGGCATTTGACATCCAAACTTATAAATAAGTCTTCTTATACTACGGTGTATGCAATTTAGTTTCTGAAACTTTTAATGACCCTCAAGTAATTAATTTTTTCTTAGTTTCTATACACAGAATAATTAGTTGGACTGTAAGAGAAATATGTATATAAAATAAGTAAACTGAGAGAATTATTGAGGATAGCATTAGCAAAAAGACTCAGCCGATATCTATAATTGAAATGTTTTGTGTTTTCTAAATTGCATTCTTATTAATTTAAGTTCCCTATCGTTGTCTTATCGGACGATAAATGAAAATGCTCAAATGAGGCCAGTACCTAGAATTCCGACAAAGGAAAACATCGGATAAAAAACCCTTATCCAAATAATTCACCTGATTGAGTTCCGATTTCGGAATCTCTTGAACGTGAAGCAGACACGCTAGACCTAAGCTAGAGATGCGGATTTCCGCGACTGCAGGACTATACCGCAACACAAAACCCTTTCCGGTACAAGGCCTACCGCCCAGCGATTACAGCCCTCACTTCTGCCTATCACAGGCGTCATACGTGGAGTGCACTACTGGAGGGTGGGACGTGGCAGTGTCCTGGATCCTACAGGTCGGTATATACAATTTTCGCAAGCAAACGAGGGGCTGCTATTTCTCGAGCAGCTTCAACTGCTCCACGGGAATCTAACGAGGCTTATGGATCAGGTCTACCAGCGTTAGAAGTTCCGAATGCCGTACCGAGCCTCCTATTTGGTAAGCAGCGAAGGAGACGATGCAGATTTGATACATTGTCCAGAAATTTTAATTGACTGGTTTGAGCTTACGCATTTTTTCAGCCCTCTTTTGACAAACGCTTCTCTCTCAAACCGAAATGTTTGGCAAATTAAACTTTAAATAAATAGGAGACTCAAGAGAAACATATACGCCATTTTAACTATTATATTTATTCGAAGGATTTTTGTCAGTGCGACTTACTATTGTAAATACTTAAATACCAGGCTTTTTATCATTAAACTCTTACTGTTAAACTAATTGATGGGAATTATTCCTTTAAATACATCAGCCGTGTATGGTCTTTGGTTTTGGATCATTAGAACCAAACTGAAAAATTTAAGGTCACAGCAGGATTTGAACCATGGATCTCCTGGTTTCTGTCCAGTCGTGCACCCACTGGGCTACGATGGCCAACGTGCCGTCGTGACATTAAATTCTCCAACTGACTCATTGTAAAACAAAAGACTATACACGGCTAGTGTATTTAAAGGATTAATTACCATCAGTTAATTTAACAATGATATGATATATTTTATTTTGCATATTCCAAAATTTTACAATTTACAACTTTTGGCTACATTTATTTGTCTTTACCTTGTTGCTACGTTGGCTTGCATGACACCCTGAACTTCTGCTCTGCCAGGTAGCTCTTAACCTCCACACCTCCTTCATTACTTAATTAGTCCCTTTCTTCCCCCTCATCTTCCATTCTTATATTCTTTACCTTTCTGGCCCGTTTTTCTTTTACTTTGTGCAAGAACTCACCAATACTTCTTACCTTCTTTTCCTCCCCACCAGTTAACATTTTTTATAGCTACTATCCTCTTCTCTACTTTCTCCCATTTTTCTTCCCAAACCTTTTTTCTCCGTATTGCAACATCCTCGCATTCTGTTACATAGTGTTCTATGCTTTCTTTTCCCCCACATAATTCACAAATTCCCTTTTCCCTACCTCTTATCCCTCTTAGAAATATTATTTCTGTTCTCATCCATGCTAACCCTTCTCTCTCTTGCCAATTGCAGCAATCTACATATGCTTCTCGTCCCCAGATTCTTTTTATTTGCGTAAAATTGTAATGATTTCATATTTTCTAGACTTCCCCATATTTCCTGTCTTTCTCTATCTTATATTCTGCATTTTACTAATTTGCCCACATCGCATGTAAGAGTTTAGCGATTAAAAAAACTGGTATTTAATTACACAAATGGTGTATGCCGTATATGAGATTCCTAGTGCTTTACCGGGAAAATATGAGTCAGTTGAGAATTTAATGCCACGAAGGCACATTGGGCATTGTAGCTCAATGGGTAAGAGCGACTGGACGGAAACCAGGAGATCCGTGGTTCAAATACCGACCGTGGCATTGAATTTTTCAGTTTGGCTCTAATTATCCAAAGCTATTGTTATTGATACTGGGATCTTATCTATGTAGTGATTATTATTTGAATTTCAAATTTTACCCTGTAGATCCAAATCTATGCCTCGTAAAATTCCTGTGAACTTTATCTTCAAACGAAACGACTTTCTGGAACGAGTATAATATTTCAGGTAATTTGTGCTTGCGGCCCTTGAGAAATACTACGTACCTTCCCCTTTAAATGACGAATACCTACTCGAAGAAATCACAGCATGTAATCATGCTAAGCTTTCACCTCCAGAAAGGCAAGTTAACGAAAATTGAAGCATCACTGCCGCACGTGATTTTCTTCACCTTGCGGACAGCAGATCTCGTCGTAGGCTACTTACATTCCGGACACGTTCTGACATTTACGTTTAAGAAATTTAGAGGACGTTCCTGTAGAGGCAAAGGACGGTTATAGAGAACTGGACAGGCAAGAAAAAGGCACGACCTCCTGCCGTCATATAATCAAAATCTTCAACTTTATGATTACCCTGAAATAAACAGCAACAAATGTGTCCCTGATTATAGATTAAATTTGGAAGTTATCATGCATTTCTGATATAGCCTCGTCTTTTATTACTACATGTTGACTGTGGTTCGTTGCTTCCACTACTATCGATTCATTCAGAGGTCCACATGTTAAAAATGTCGCGGTCTCAACATATTTAAAATTTCAAAGTTTATTTTAACAATAATAAAATTATTGTATTTATTATTTAGCGTAATTCAGTTGTTATTTTGGGTTTCTAAAAACGCCAAGTCCCTTATCCGACATAATAGCTAAAACATATTTAACTTCCAAGTTATAAACATATCATTAGATAGTAATCGAATCAAAATTCCGACTTTCGAAACTCTATACGAGAATAATAACATTTCTGGAGTTGCTAAAACCGGCTTTGTACCTCCCCCCTTTTTTGTGCAAACTATGTACATCGCTGTAGACTTTTTTCAGTGAGATAAACACTGAATCGAGTATTTCAATGCCGCCTCGCGAAGTTATGTCCACTGAAAAGTGACCATGTAACTAAAACTAGTTATCATCATTCACTAACAGAAATGTAACTGTTTTGAAATATGATATGGCACATCAAAAGCTTACCCCAAAGTAGTGGAACGGTCGGATGGCTTAGTTGGTTGGGCGCTGGCCCATTGATGTCATTTATTCAAGAACTGTAGATGTCAGTAGATCCTGGCATGTATAAGAATTTCTGCACTGATATAACGGAAATTTCAGCGTCGTTAACAAATAAAATAATTTTCCAAAAGTGCCAGTGAGTTCTATGGGGCGGAAAATAAGAAAAAAATTAAATTATGTATTGCTTATTATTAAATGTTTATTTCTCTCATTCTACACAGAACAATTTTATAAACATAGTATTTCGACAGTGTTGCTATTTTCGAACATGGTGAATATTTAAAAGTTTGTACCAAATTATCCTTTACTACCTGTAACTCGTGTACAAGAAAATACAGAGTTCAGATTCTACTAGTAAAGAACAAGCACAACGTTGTGTGGTCTAACATTAAAATGTTTCCCATTTTGTGTTTCAATTTTAATTAACACTTCTGCAAAAGCACTTTCACGAGGAGCTTTCAGAACTTTACTTGGCATGAAAGCTTAGGGAGAGAGATACCAGAAGATGCTATGCATCCATTATTTGATACAACTAGACTGAGTTTATTACATGCCAAGCTCCATAGCAATCCGTTAATCAAAAAAGGTGATAGGGTGAACGTTACTGAAAAGGTTAAACATAAACATTCAATAACTTTCACTTGCTCACAAGCTCACTCATTTACTCACTCCCGTCGCTGCAACTTTACGTCAGTGTACCAGCCCAATACACAGTCAACATCAATTGTTACTTATTACTGATCTAAACTTCAAAACTGTCGAAGTAATTGCGCCCTTTGCTGTCCTTGCAAGCATTAAGCTCCAGATTCTTCCCTACACTCAGATAACGGATCTCACTCTTTTGAAGAATTGGCTGCTACAGTGCGGAACTATGGGTTCCTCTCTCAGGATATGCGCGAGTGGCTGTGAGAATTGACATAGTAATTACGTGCTTGATACATTTAAGAAAAGGTAATCAAAGAGGTATTTGAACCGACTTTCCCATTGTTTGAGGACTCAAAATTAAACTGTTTTTCAATCTTATGACTACAAATTGTAACTATCAATAGCTTAAGGCTTAAAATAACTGCTTCGTAATAACGAGAAACATAAATTGGTATGAGTTGCAAAAATGTTAGACAGTAAATCCTATTTCAGTGACCGCGAAGTAGCGTGGACTTCAGGTGCGTCTGCCATAATAAAACGCTTCTGTAAGACAGGGATGACTCTGAAGAACAGACATGAATTTTAAAAATAAACACTCATTTATCAGCATGCCTTGCTTATATCATGATCCTCCCACCAAAAAACTTATACCATATTTGCTAAACTATATTTCTTATTTGCATTTAAAGTACTGTTTTTACTTCGTGACTTTCGAAAATCTTAAGTATTCATTTCCCTTTCTAATACTCAAAACAGATCAACGACTATATATGTATTTACAATTCTGTACTGCTAATTTACGAGTTCTAATTATGTGGCTCTGAGGTAACAGATTTATTGGTAACTGAGCTACTCTAGTAGTTCACTTTCCTCAACACTTAGTTTTCCAGGCTAATGATTTCTAATATTCCGATAAAAGTAAAAATGATGCTTCCGATATTGTGCAGAGATTTTAATATCTTGCATTCTAAAATTTCTTCACGAAATAATCTTATAAGACAAAAAATCTGCTATCACAGAATTACATTGTTAGTTATCATGTGATAATATGGAAGTTTGCTTACAGTATCGCATCGCAGTGACATTTGAGAGGCTGACGTAATATACTCGCTGCCTCCGCCCCCCGTTCCCGTCCCCAAGATTATATCTACATGTTGATTAGGCTCTTAGCTCTCTCAGAGATTACCCTATTTTATCACCCAATTAACTCTAAGAATTAAGATCAAATGTGTAATTGTGTACGGAAATTCTATACGTATTAAAACAGATTAAGTGATTTGATATAGTAAATATCGTGTTTACATGCGGAGTAATTGCAGTCATGGACGTGATTGTAGAATGAGAGAATCACCATTTAACAAGTTTACATGAAAAATAGAATTCCTACTTTGAATTTTGTGAATCAGCCTTTGAAGTCCTCCTTTAAAAGGACTTTTAAATACTAATTCTGTATAAATGGAAACGTTTAAGCCATAGACCAAAAAGTAAAATTTGATTAGCATTCTAGTTACTTTATATTACAATGTGCTTATAAGGGAAAGATTATATTGGATAAAATTCCGACTCCGTTACTGAACCACAATGGTATTAGTATGCAGTAATTAATTAATATCATTCATCTCGACTGTAGGCGCTAAAAGAAAAAGAAAAACGTTTGGTAATAGTAATATTTTGAAGAAATCGATATCATAAAGGAGGTAAACCATTACAGAAAGCTAGTGGAATCCTCCATCTTTGATTTTTTTTAAAATAAACACTTCTTTTGTTTTGATTTTTAATATCTTATATTTTTATTTTCACTGTTAGTAGCACTGCTAATGTTCATAACAAACAGCTACCATTCGTTCCAAATAGCACTGGTCAGTACACTGTCACACATTTAATACAAATTTAATATGGGCTCTGACCTAATGGTGAAGTCATTTGATTTGAAATAACCCTATTAGAAAGTAATTATTACTTAAATTACATTTTATTTATCGAATAGACTTAACAAATTACATTCGATGTTGTGAGTCTGATCACAGAAAGTATCTCTCGCGGGATTATCTAAAAACATATATGCACTGAATTTGTTACACGAGCCAAAAAGTATTTTGTATTTTTTTTTTTTTCAATTAGTAAACCATAAAAGCTCATAAGATATAATGTATGTGAAAGTTCTAAGGGAAATATTTTGAAAAGTGGCGAAGAAAACTTTTGCACTGATTAGATTTGTAATTTTTGTAAGACGATAACGGAAGTATCCGATTACTGTTTCCGTGATCTTCGTTTCGTAAACAAAAATTAATTTGCAGGATAAAATATATCAGATATTATTTCAAAACGAGTTGAATTCTTCACCAGTCAACAAGTCTTTCGTTTTTATTGAGTGTGATGTGCCATTTTGGATTTCGGTTTAGTTGGAAGGCGCCACTCGGAAGCTTGTTAACTGGTTTGCGTGTCAAATAGTAAACCCACGTCTCATCACTAGTTACAATGCGTTTCATGAATGTGGGGTGGGAATTGGCTCGTTCTAGCAAGTCCAGCGATACTTACGCGATTGAGTTTTTACAGAAAGTTCAAGTCTTTCGGAACTAATCGAGAGGCAACACGTGTCATGCCCAAACAATCGTTTAAAATGGTACGAATCGATTCATGAGATACAAAAAGTTGAGCGGAAATCCCTCTAAGATCTAAATGACGATTTTCAGATACCATTTCATTCACTTTAGAGATCTTTAGTTCAGTTGAAATTGTTGATGGCCGACCAGAGTGAGGCAAATCTTCCACCACATCTTGACCACTTATGAATTCACTGTACCACTCAAACACGCGTGTTTTTGATAAAGTCGATTCACCGTAAGCCCTTTGTACTATTTGCCATGCAAAATGTTATATTTTGATTCTTTATCAGATTCTTTCAGATTCCATATCAATATTTTTATTCATCGTAAATTCGCAACACACTTTTGAGATGCACTAACAAAATGGCGCCTTGTAAACAAACTAGACAACAGATGACAATGAAATTCCGCGTGGATATAGAGGAAAGATGTACAACTTAGCGACAACAATAATTCCCAATCCCTTATTATACGAGATTTTTATATGATCAATTCCCGATATTTTCTTGACTAAAAAGCTTCTAAAATTTAGAAATACAAAACCTGAGTAATGAACGCAGTCGCCTAGTCATTCTTTGGCCAAACCACAAGCCTTCTAGCGGGGCGTCAAGAGGCATTGTTAAACACGCCACTGATAATATCAGCAATTACCTTTAATTTTAAATAGCACTACTGCAACTGTTAAACGGTTTTATTAATCCACATTATGTTTCCCAAATTTAGGGAATGGTTTGGTTGAAGAGAGCGTCTTTTATACTGGAGATGAAGGGAATTTCGTTAATTCCGTGCAGATTATGGTCCATTCAGGTGTATGTAGACTGATGTAAAGGTAAGTAATAACTTGATATAAAAATGTAATAAATAAAGTATATATACTTTGAGATAATGCGCGTTTACAGCAAAAGAATATAATGCTACAGCGTCCACAAATGGGCCCCCTTTGCCATTGAAGTTTCATCATGCGGAATTTAATCATTTTCCTTTACAGTCACTTAATCTGATTTTAACCTGCAGCAGAAAGGGATTTCCGACGTTCGCTTTTAAGCCAGTCATAATATCTCTCCACAGGAATCTCTTTGCACAGCCGCTTTCAAGCGCATACAAACGCGCTGATACCAAGAGCTTCTAATTAATTTAGGTTGAGCGTGTCTCCGTTGTTGTCGAAACGGGTTTCGGTGATATATCCAAAGCACTTCATTTTCCTAATGGAAACTCTAGCTCCTCGCCTTTCCTCATTGTGCCAAGTCTTTTGATTTGTAAAACATTGCATGGCGTAGTCACATCCGCGACACGCGTGACTAACAACTATATTATCTTGTAGAATGCACCACATCACTTCCTACCTTTAGACACGACACTGGCGTGTTGATTAACAATCTGCATCATCAAGTGAGGTCCGTTTTAAACACAAACTATGATATAACAATGCAAATTAGATGTCCATTGACATAGAAATTCTTACAAACGTAATACATTCTATGCGCATAATTATTTTCATCTCATAACTGTACTGTACTGGACTACGGTGCGGAGGGGATTTGGGACAGAGGTATTGTAAATATGCCCCTAAGGGCGCACCCCCAAAAGGATAAGCCGACACGAGACAGAGGGCGGCCATCCCAAATATTCACGATAGTGCAGAGGGCAGGGATTCTACACTTTACCAGTTGGAAATTCCCCGGCAATCCAGTACAACAGGCATTCCACCCCTCTGGTCTGGAATCCATCCCATCAGATCGGGATTGGAGACCAGAGACCGTCCTACTGAGGAGGATGTTTTACCATGAGCATATCAACTTGCCATGCAAAACCGAGATACCCGCCGACACTTCTACCCTGCAAGAGACCACCAGATGAAAGATGGTGTGAAATGACAATGGAGAGGAAATGGAGAGACAGGAAATTCGGGGGATGTAACTAACTTACCCAGCATTCTCCTGACGACCCGAGAAGCCCCCGAAAAACACATGGGTCAGGTAGCTCGGCCACGGGAATCGAACCTGGACCTCCCGAATGAGGGCATTATCGCAAAGTGTGTGCGAGGTGGGTCCACAAAATGCTCACCGAAGACCACAAACGGCAACGTGTTGAAGCTGCCCACCGATTCCTGGAGCGCTATGCAGAACAGGGCGAGGAATTGTTGGATGCAATTGTCACTGGCGATGAAACCTGGATGCACTACACAACACCAGAAACTAAAGAACGTTCTCGTCAGTGGTGGCATTCGGATTCGCCGAAGCCGTGAAAGTTCAAACAGACATTTTCTGCTGGCAAAGTGATAGCCAGTGTGTTCTGGGACAGAAAAGGTGTATTGTTGTGTCAGTTTATGCCTACCGGCTCAACAAAAAACGTCGCTAGCTACTGTGAGACTTTAAAAAAATTGCGACGTGCCATTCAAAATCAAAAGAGGGGAATGCTGACGAAGGGAGTGATTTTTCATCAAGACAACGCTCGTCCTCATACTGCTCATGCAACGGCTGATCTGGCCCAGTTCAGATGGGACATCCTCATCCATCCCCCTACAGTCCAGACTTAGCACCTAGTGATTATCATCTGTTTCCCGAGTTGAAGTCACACCTTGGATGAACACATTTCCAGACCGACAATGCTTTGAAAAACGAGGTGGGAAAGTGCGCAACTTGGCGGGAAAGTGCTATGACAAGAGTTTACAAAAACTGCCACAGCGCATGCAAAAGTGCATCGATCGAAATGGTGATTACGATGAAAAATAGCTATAAGTCCCGCCTTTCCATCAATGTAATATTCATTGATAATAAACATGTTTTCTATATTAAATAAAATTGGAGAAATTTTACGGACACGCCTCGAATTTAATGAGTTGGACACCTTTTCGTGCATTAAGCTTTTATTTCTCTACTATAATTTGACACCTATAAGATTTTAAAAAATAGAATGAGTACGAAGGGTTATTAATTTATTCCCGAAAATTAAAGTTATGGATTTTTATTAGTCATATAAACATTCCAAAATAATGCATTTTAATCAAAATCGTTGCAGGATTTTGTTAAAAAGTAAAACTTAAAGAAATATTTACTGTATACTATTTGCTATGTATTAGTACTTACTATGGGAAACTTCGCGGGAAACGTTCATGTGACGTCGGATGTACTGAACTTAAAACGTCAAGTGTGATATGCAGACCTCGGATCGCATACACCTTAGCAATCAGGTACTATACAAGGCCAAGCGAGATATCAACAAGTATACCGATGCGCCGTGTGTATACACTCCGTTACAGATACAAAATGTAACCTAGTTACAATACGCCATACACCTCAATGCTTTCGATGCGGGAATTACAGTGAACCACCATGTGCATTCGTAAATTGTCGAATGTGAATTTTCTGTGCCTCTCGCTGAAACAATAAAAAATTTTTGGACAAAGTTCGTTCAATGTTACATGACGTTAATGTTGCATATGAGTAGTAAAAAAATCTTCATGTGTTTGTCCGAGACTTAGTTTATTTCCTATATTACACATCACTGAAAATCCAGTATTTTTGTGTAGAGTACTGGACAGTTTTTTTTCTCTCGTTTGGTAGGTGGTACATTCTGTATATTGTTAATTTTTGCAGACGCTTTTAGACAGCTCGAAATTAACTGCCTGCATGGCGAGCAATAGTTATAATGAAACTAAAGCTACGCGTTGCGAACCGGACTATTCCTGCGTGTTGGCCGCGGGACTGATGTCAGCAGTTATATACTGCGAGACTGTTAAACTTCATATCCCTTTAAAGGTGTATGGGATCCAATGCCTGATGATATGTATTGGAATATTGCTTTCGAGTTATGCGTTTTCTCTCTCCCTCGTTTTTACCTTTTTCAAAAAGTACTTTTTGGGTTCGGTGGTCCTCAAAATCTGCATATCCATTAAATGCATAAGTGGGCATTTTTAGCACAATAGAATAATTTTATATACTATAAGTAGGTGGTAGATAAAATTAAAACAGGTCAAATTCTACATTTATATCAGGGAATTTTCAAGAATTAATATATATATATATATATATGTGTGTGTGTGTGTGTGTGTGTATGTGTGTGTGTGTGTGTGTGTGTGTGTGTGTGTGTGTGTGTGTGTGTGTGTGTGTGTGTGTGTTAAACAAATCTTCACTTGAAAACCTTTGCTGATTTTGTTTTCGGATATATGTTTAACATTTCAGATGTTTGATCTCATTTTTCTATCCAAATTAGCGAAGCGAATGTAGTAAACTATATTTCTTAATTGATCTCTTCCATTTTTCTCGAACAATACCTTGATTATTTTTCTGTCAATAGTAGCTTTCTGTATGGTACACTTAAGTGGAGGACTTCAGTAACAAAACTGTCTTATCCAAAGCGAATTTAAGTAAAGATTGAAAAAAAAAAAAAAAATGATGAGACAATCATTTCTTCCATTAATTTGTTCCCATGGATGGTGCAATTATTTGAGTATGTTTAAACAGAAACAGAGCAGATTTTTAATGGTAATTTAGGTGTAAGAACGGATCCTTAATTTATTTATATTATTCTACAGTTAGTTCTAAATTTAGTTCAAAAGTTCTTGGCTTATCATGTTTTCTTGAAGAATGCTTATTTATTCTATAACTGTACCACTCTAGAACTGACTCGAGCACTATTTTAAATGCAGCTGTATTAAGATGAAACAAGCTTAATAGCTATTATTTGTGATAAGATGTTTAACTATTAAAATGATTCGTGTAATTTGTACACCATTATGTGTCGTAAACTTCAGATATGGACTATTCATATTTGAGTATGTTCAACGTAACCCATGGCGTAATAGTTCAAAGTGGGCCTGAGCCTGCCAACCCAACTGCCGGTCACACGCCCACATACGCAAGGTAAAAGTGGACGAACGTCCAACCGATACGGGAAGCAGGTGTCAGCATCTTGGCACCCCCAGATGGAAAGTTGACTTTCTGGACCAGGGTTTCCTACCTATCGTACCTCCTCAATTTCCTCACGATGCTGAGTGGGCACCGGTCTTATACCCGAGACTTAAAATCCTCACCCTCCCTGGTCGCATTCCGGACGCAGGGAACCAAAGCACACGATCTAGCCCACTAAGGCACGGCGCAGGACAAGTATGTTCAACCTAACACTAATAGTCTATATGGCTTCAAAGGCAAGTTCAATATCACCACTGTAATATTTTTTCTCAAACAGAAAGGATCCTGGTGTAAACATATGAGAGTATACTCTATGTCACGCTAGTTTAATCCTGCTGTAAACAACAAGGCGGAGCTGACTCAATTCGCCACGTGCTAGACGATATAAGTACTTCTAGACAATAAATAAATAAATAAATAAATAAATAAATAAATAAATAAATAAATAAATAAATAAATAAATAAATAAATAAATAAATAAATAAATAAATAAATAAATAAATAAATAAATAAATAAATAAATAAATAAATAAATAAATAAATGAATGAATGAATGAATGAATGAATGAATGAATGAATGAATGAATGAATGAATGAATGAATAAATAAATAAATAAATAAATAAGTAAATAAATAAATAAACAAATAATAAATAAATAAACAAACAGAGTTGGGTTACACATTAACTTATTAAATCTATAAGTTGATTCAGTTCTGAAAATATAATCAAGAACTTTACTATGTATAGCACTTTTCGTAAAATCGTCGTATTTCTCCACGCGCTGTTTGCATTTACGCGATTTTCCCGGTGTTCTTAGCGTTCCGGATGCTTGTTCTTCCATTCTAACACTATGTACACTACTTGCGGCAACACCAAGAAGATCACCAGTTTCTTTTTCAATGTCTTTTTATAGATGATTCCGGGTTTCTTTCTTTGAGCACCGCGAAATAATGCGCGATCATTCGCCTTTCGCCACTTTTTAAAAGTTTGCCTCGATTGTGTTTAATTTCGGCTGAAGCGCCTGCCTGCTCCACGATGAAAAGCTTACATATTTTAAATTGCATATACACTTCTTGGACTTGTGAGGTATTATCGCGCTGCTCGAACCGTTACCATGGATTTATCTTTGGTAATAGATACCTCTCACATAACGCACTGATAACTCCACGTGGAGTGAGCATATATTCGTAATTTGTGATTCCTGCGAATTCCATTGGCTGAAGTGATGCGTTCATTTGTGCTTAGTAGAGGGTCGGGCAGCACAGCAATCCCCTTTTCACTCTTACAAGAATAATCAGTGCGTTGTCTGAGAGGTTTCTGTTAACAAATATAAAGCCATGGTAATGGTGCGAGCAGCACGATAATACAAGAGATGTACAGGAAATACAGTGTTAAGTATAGAAGCAACTCCATACTATAAATAATATCTTAATCAGCATTCAGCTCGATACAGCCTCGTTGCGAAATAGCTATCTGGTACAGTAATGCAAAAATATTATATAATAGCAGTGTCCTTTAGTAATTGTTAAATAAAATGCAGCATAATTTAACATAATAAGTTAATAGGTATAATTTTACCTGTCTTGTGTCTAATCTGTATATAGTATACAGAGCACATCTTTGTGGTATGTGACGCAGAAAGATAATATGTGGGGCTGTTACGTTTATAAGAATCGAAACATTTGCATACTTTTTTTCTCTCTGAAATTAGCTCTCGCAGAACAGTGATCAGAAAACTACTTTCAGTACTTTACTTAAAGGAGGGGATTATCGTGCATTTGCAAATAAAAGAAAACGCCTATTAACTTCGCTAAACCAATCAACAGCTTAACCGTTTTCTGTCCCAATATCTCTGTCTCTGTCTCTGCTTCCCCCAGATGTTTACAGCAGGATTAAACTAGGTTGAGATAGATTATAGATAGACATACTGAGAGAGGTGGTTATTGCACGATGCATGAATTTTCAATCCACCAATCAGCAGCCTTAACGTTCTTTTACATATATTCGTTTCTCTCTTACATGCCATTCATGTGTTTACAACAGAATCGCTCTAGTTTGAGACAGATTATACCGCCACTGCTCTATCATCGTTCGTTCCCAATGCTCCGTATTTTTGCTGCGAGAGTGGAAAGTTCCAAATGGGACATTTTGATTGCATTTAATTTAATTAAATTCTAAAATTCTAAATCCATGTAGCTCACTGTGTATGAGAGGAAGTGAGCGTGAGAGAGTGTAGAGGAATAAAGAAGTACGAGTACTATAATAAAACTTCAGAATGTCGCTTCATTGAACTGATCCCTGTAAACAGGTCAGAAAGGGAACAAGGACATTTTGGAACCAGTCTTGTTTCTACAGTTTTGCAGCCAGAATTAAGGAGAAAGACGACTTGCACTTGGGACTTTTCTTGAAAGACGCGACTGGCAGCCTACTTCTCCCAAGGCACGTTGTAAGACTTGGTGCATTAGCGGCAGACCGCCCGCCCACTAGAAAGCAATTTGAATATGCTACACTTGGCTTTCCTGGTAGGAAGTGTACAAGGGCTTGTAGGCCGCTGTTTAGTTGTTTTCCTCCCTAATGTTTCCCCGAAAGCAGCATCTTTAGGGAGGTCGATGTACAACATTCTCGTCAAATGCTCTCAAGCATGGCTCGTGTGATATTCTCTACGACTCTCAATGTGTCTTGAACTGGAAAGGAGTAAGCATTGTTCTTAATTAAACTTCACAGGAAGAAATCGCACTCTCTGATAGAAGTTGCTGCAGGTTGGTAGCCATTGAAACTAACGCTTTGCTGGAAAACGAATCCCTGCTCCTCTTTCTTTTACAAATTAGCGACACCGAAGGAGCAAACTTCTCAATACCCTCTATTACCCGTAACTGAAGCAATATTGTCTCTTCCTAATATTCAAAGCACATATCATGTACAATCGTTCAGTAACGTAGCCGTTTCCTCCAAAACTACGTAAATGTATCCCGCTAACTGAGAAATATACTCAAATATAAACATTAACACTGTAAACTTTCTTTTTCAAACAACAGTAACGTAATATTTATTTTAGATATCAGCATCGTAACGTATCAAACCAGAATACGGGAATAAAATCAGAATACTGTCAGACGAGACCGTAGTTCGAGTCAGATCACCAGTCGAGTGTTGTAATTTGATGTTATGACACTATATTATATAACGTTTTATCTGCTTTTATAAAAAAGAATTTAATGTCAAATCGGCACGTTGGCCATAGTAGCTCAATGGTTAGAGCGGCTGGACGGAGACCAGAAGATATGTGATTCAAATCCCGGCTATGGCATTGAATTTTTCAGTCTTACTCTACGTTTCCACAATTTAGCCTACACACGGCCAGTGTGAAAGAATAATTAATTTGCATTCATTGACCTAATAGTGGTTAACTATAAAGCCCGGGCCTTAAAGTACTTACATGTTGTAGGTCGCCATTAAGGTAGTTGTCTCATGTGTTTATGAGAACTCCTAAGTGGTTTACCGGAAAAGATACGAGTCCGTTGGAGAATTTAATGTCATATCGGCACGTTGGTCATTGTAGTTCAATGGTTAGAGCCGCTGGACGGAGACAAGAAGATCCGTGGTTCAAATCCTGGCTATGGCATTGAATTCTTCAGTCTGACTCTACGTTTCCACAATTTAGCCTACACACGGCCAGTACGGATGTAGAGGGCCATGTACGAAACCACGTCATTAGTGAAGATGCAGAGCCTGTTTAACTAGTAATCATATAAATATACATTATTACAAAAATGAGTGATTCTGATAATGATGTAAATTTAATGCAAATGCCGCTAATAATTTAATAATATAAGCGAAATGTCGAAATAGATATGTATATAAGTATAATAAAATAAATTTATACAACAAATAAATATTAACTTGATTTGCTTTGAAGTTTCAGTTATGTATTTTGATGAAATACACTAAGGGCCTGTATTACGATCTCCGGTTAAGGTGTTAGTTAACAGTTAACTTGGAGTTACACGCAGTGGTCGGTATTACGACATTCGGTTAAGGGCTAACTGAGAGTTATTTCTGGAGTTAACTAACCCTCACCTCGAGTAGCGGTTAGTGACATAACTTGGAGTTTACCTTCATACACAAAAAAGAAAATGGCGTACCTCCAGGCCAGATTGAATGTGGACAGCGATTCTGAGCAGGAAATGTTGGCACAGTATTTATTTAATAAAAGAAGAGCTAAAAGAATTAGAACGTGGAACGATAAATTCATATATACATGTATGTAACATGTTGAAAATGAAATAAAATAACTACATGATTATTAGGTGTCTTTACGTAATAGGTTATGAACTGATAATTTTTAGTGTCCCATGGTGTCAGTGACATGTTGAATAAAGCATTTTTTTTAGGTTATGCAATTTGTATCGATATCCAAACCGTTATTGCAAACACTATTGACACATGTAATGTAGCTAATTACATGTACAATACCATAATGGTTTTGTCCTACAATGTGCCTTAATGAATACAATTTGCTAATTATATTGCGATTTATGCAGTGTGTGCGCTGTCTCAATATAAGTTAAAGTATTACTTATGATTCTTGCCGTACCTACTATAGATTGTGCAAATGCAGTACATAAATATATTTGCTGCGAATTGCACACGTAAAGAAATGTTAAAACCTTCCCATCTTGTATCCCGTGGTATTTAAATGAAGCCATTTATTTGTTGAATTGCGTTTTTCAATCAAGGACACAATGCTGCGACTGAAATGTGGCGTTTGATTATGAAGTGCCAATAAGAAATATAAGTTTGCTACAACCTGTTTCCTTAAAAGAAAACCATAGTTATTGCTTCATAACTAGCCAAATATATTATGTTTAAAAAATCAGGTACCAAGTTACTGGTCCCAGAATGCATATTTTATAACCTTGCTTTTATTCATGGATGACTCGTAATTTGTGGACCTTCCCTCTTTGCATATACCTCTGTGAAATGATAATTTATATAAGAAGAGGTGATTTATTCATGAGGATAAACTACTAACCAAATTATTTTAGCCAAATTATATTTGTGCAATACTATTATCAGAATTAATAAGTTATGTGGCCTTATTTTTAAAATATTTTGACTAGAAATCTCTTGGTGTTTATAAATTAACAAGACATTTAATATATTCTCCATATATCTCAGCTAATGTATAATAACACTAAACGAACGCAACGTATATAACCTGACCTAACGCTATGAAAAATAATATAACGCTATGGAAAAATCCAAACTGTAAACCAACTATCCTAGACCTTATTACGAATAAACTATTAATGAAAACATCACGAAAATATATAGAGAACAGCTAATAAAAAGTTAAAACAGGACATCTGATGCTACTACACATGTTTTGTATTCGCGCTAATTCACATTCTAAACACAAGAGAGCGTTGCAAACAAGGTAAAATCCTAGTGGAAAATATTGCCAACCGTTCACATTCCACCATAATGCATAGGGTAATAAACCTACAGGTAAATTAAGTTCGTAATACGAGGCACTGAACCTAACCAATAGTTACTGATAACTGAAAGGTAACAAACTTCCGCTAGTAACCGGAGATCGTAATACAGGCCCTAAGAGCGGCAAAGCAGGCCAGTACAATACTTGTTTTGATTTTGAAATATTCCACTTAGACTGTTTAAAGTAGATAATGCATTTTTACGTAAAGCATTGATAGAAATTGAATATGTAAATAATTTGGAATGATCATTTATACGATTTTAAGTTAATCTTCGTCCTTTAGTTTACTCCGCTCCCATCTGTGTACTGCATGCCCAGCAAACAGATCTGCAGTGCACATGAGTCACCCATGTTGCCAGATCTAATGCTCGTTATAGTAAATGCAGAGCCAGGTATTAATGTGTTGGTGTATTTTGTGGCTACACTTGCGTATTTTAAACAAACCTAGCATACTTGTCATATTCGGAAGTCAAGCTTTAGCACTCTGCGGAAGGACAGCAAAAGTGATTACGTTACACATTCCTCTAGTTTGCCTTCTTGTCCTGGGCAGACAGTATAAGTTACGTGGAACTTTGTGACGAACTTGAGAAGCGAGAACTCATTACTAGTATTAGGACTACAGCTTCTAGTATTTTTTTCTCCCTTCCTCACCAATGCAGGTGCTAGGAGACGCTCGGGTTCCCTCAGAGCGAGGCAGCCGAAGCATTTGAGCTGAGATATTAGGGTTGAGGGGTCGGTCCAACGCCTGGGATGATGCAGAGATGAATCACGCAGCAATTGTTGGAATGATGGTGGGGGAAACCGGAGGACCCGGAGGAAACCCACCCCAGCTCCATGTTGTCCACCACAAATTCAACAACAACAACAACAACAACAACAACAACAACAACAACAACAACAACAACAACAACAACAACAACAACAACAACAACAACAACAACAATAATAATAATAATAATAATAATAATAATAATAATAATAATAATAATAATAATAATAATAATAATAATAATAATAATAATAATAATAATAATAATAATAATAATAATAATAATAATAATAATAATAATAATAATAATAATAATAATAATAATAATAATAATAATAATAATAATAATAATAATAATAATAATAATAATAATAATAATAATAATAATAATAATAATAATAATAATAATAATAATAATAATAATAATAATAATAATAATAATAATAATAATAATAATAATAATAATAATAATAATAATAATAATAATAATAATAATAATAATAATAATAATAATAATAATAATAGCTTTTCCTGAGGATCACAACTACACCACACTTTAAAACTTTGCTCAGGAAGGGAAACTTTAATTAGTTACGAAATAAATATAAATTAAAATTGTTTAAAACCTCATAAAATGGGCAGAATAAGGCTGCTAACGTAACCATCTGTCCAACTGTTTAAACAAAGTGAATCTTTTGCTTAGTAAAGCAATAGTAAGGCGTGACACCAACAAAACAAGTAAATCAGTCAACTAGTTTGCTACCCTCAGGGCGTTTCCACAAACTGTTAAGGGAGTTCCATTATTTTGCATGTAAACAGCTTGTAGTCATTATGTAATCTGGAAGTGGTTTGGTTCAAATCAAACACCCAACGAAGTAATGCTATCTTGTAAAATACCTGTTGTAAACTGTGTAGTGACAGGCCTTCACGGGGCATGCATTTGGTGGAAAACATCCGAGTTGGTGAAAACTCAGATCAAATTGTAATATTATTGATTATTATAAACTTTATAGTTATCATGATAATTATTTATATCACTTTAATACTATTAATTCCAAAATAATATAAAGAATAATATTTCTCCAGATGTTTAGGGTCAAGTTTTGTTATTTAGAATTAGGATTACTAAGGAGGGAATTCGGGACCGAAACCTATGGTTTATTATACCCAGGCCTCAAATGTGACATTCCCGGGAGGAATAATGAGGCGAGAGGAGACAAAGGGCAGCCGGCCAAAGGAGTTACGACAGCGTTGAGACAGCCACCGACACATCTACCCTGAAAGAGACTACCATATGAGAGATGATGTGAAATGATAATGGAGATGAAATGGAGGGACAGGAAATTCGGGGGATGTAATTAACCCACCCAGCATTCGCCTGACCACTCAGGAAAACACCCGAAAAATACCCATGCGTCAGGTAGGTTGGCCATATAAGACGTCGTTAATATTTAATATTTAATTTTTTAATATCCTGACCAAGCAATGAGAATGGAATGTCAAAGCCATTACACAGTGACCAGCTCATTAAAGATCTGACTCACTTAAGCCTTCTACATATATTTTCCAACTATGAAGCATAAGGAAATATTTAGTAATGTTTTTCTTTTAAAACATGTTTCGTAAAAGAGGGACTAAAGATATGTGTGTGCATACATCACACTTGTTTGCCCGCCTTGGTAGCGTGGGGTGGTAGCGTATCTGCCTCACGTTCAAGAGGTTGCGATTTCGAATCTCGGTCAGGGTGACTTACCTGGATAACGTTTTTTCCAGGGTTTTCCCTTATCCTGAAAGACGAATGTCGGGTAACTCTAAGCTCTATGGACCCTTGGCTTACTTGAGCACCGTTTCACACCCATTCTATTCATCGTCCGATATGACAACGTTGGGGGACGTAAATCGGAAAGAATCACACAGGAAATTATAATTATTAAATATAATTATAGAAAGATATTTTTATTTGGTGTATCCACTTGTTTGCTCAAAGGTTCTTTTATCAGCACTGAGGTTCTTTTGCATGTCATAAATCTGTGATACACGACTACCGCATTCACGTCCCTTGCGGAAGAAGGCATGCAAAGGATCTTCACGCCCGAAAATGAAGATCCACCGCCTTCTGCGTGGTTTGAAACATTAGCTTCGAGAGCCAGAGACTTGCACGTTACTTTTACTGTTTTTTTTTTTTTTTTTTTTTTTTTGTAATTTACGTCCTCCAACGTTAAGTCATATCGTATGGTGAATGAATTGGGCGAAATGATGCTCAAATGAGTCCAGGGTCCAGGGAGCTTAGAGTTACCCGACATTCGTCTTGAAGGATAAGGGAAAATCCCGGAAAAACTCTTATACAGGTAGCTAACCCTGACCGAGATTCGAACTCGGGACCACTTGAACACGAGGCAGACACGCTATTATCTACGCTACGGAGGCGGGCACAGGTTACTTCTAGACAACGGAAGACGGCGATGTATAAAGTGTAAATGTAGATTAATACCGTAAAGCTTGAACACTACTAATTCATACGCGGAAATGTGATTATATGTATCACTAATTACGTTCAAAATAACGGTTTAAAGTCTAAATAATAGTAATAACAATAACAATCACTATAATAATAATAATAATAATAATAATAATAATAATAATAATAATAATAATAATAATAATAATAATAATAATAATAATAATAATAATAATAATAATAATAATAATAATAATAATAATAATAATAATAATAATAATAATAATAATAATAATAATAATAATAATAATAATAATAATAATAATAATAATAATAATAATAATAATAATAATAATAATAATAATAATAATAATAATAATAATAATAATAATAATAATAATAATAATAATAATAATAATAATAATAATAATAATAATAATAATAATAATAATAATAATAATAATAATAATAATAATAATAATAATAATAATAATAATAATAATAATAATAATAATAATAATAATAATAATAATAATAATAATAATAATAATAATAATAATAATACACATGTATTTTCAAGAAATAAGTGGACCTCTGGGTCACGGTTGCTATAACTACTAAAGTAGGTGCAAAAGTACAGGTAACCTAAAAATAGAAAAGATACCGCTATTATTAAAAGCAAATAAACAAAATATGAAAACTTGGTGATATATTTACATCAATCTAACTCCCTCTTTGACAATGGGTAATAAATATTGCAAGTGTAAAGGAATAGCTGTTATTTTGAAGCGCATATTTTTCGTTTTAATACAAATTTAGAGGTGGCATTAGGTACGTATGTTAGACAAAATGTGACTAAACAAACCTCTTACCTGAGATGAGTCTTTCGAGAGGTCGGGAAACACTTAAAAATGGTCACATTTTTGTAACGCTGAAGAAGTGAGAGAGACGTAGGCTATACCGACAGAAAGGCTATAGATATCATTTTTTAAACCAGAGATAGCTTTCGATCACTGAAAAAGTTTATGAAACCTTTGTTTCCTTTTCATAGAGGCGTAGAAAATCCTTTAAAATGACACGCCAACTTCCCTTGCAAGTAGGTGGGAAATTCACACTTCTCGGGTAAGGTCGGATCTACAAGAAGGCACGTTGCGTCTCGATGCTACTGTGAAATGGTTATTGCACTACGGAAATATCGTGACAAAATGAAGACACTAACTGTGCTAAACTAACTTTATTTGTCAGTAGGGCTGTTAGCACAGCAATAAACTTACATTTACTTTCACTTCTGAAAAGGCACAGAGCAAACACGACTTTAGCGCTAATATTTACTTAAGTCCCTGTTGCACACACCAACTCGTGCTGCTTTGGTACTCCCAGAACGATGATTCGCTCGGTTGATTAACTGCTTACTAGCTATAACTGCTGACCGACGGACTGACGAACTCGACTCAGATCATGCCATGCCATGGCTGTATACAGCCAGAAGGTTCTTGCTGCGTGCCCACCCGTTAAGGGTTTTACCGCAGATAAGGTAACAGTTGGGATTTTAGGCTGGCCGTAATGCTCCCTTATATATCGCCCTGAGTCATGGTAAGATGGTTCTGGAAACTGAACCCTCTGGAATTGCTTGACTGGAACACCCTCGAAGTCGAAAGTTGACCAAAAGCGGCAGCAGTGGTAGGACAAAGGTGATATGTTTTCCCGGCTGGTGACGGCAGCCATTGTTGCGGCTTTGTTATGTCAGCACAATGCCATGTGCGTTGCCTCCCTTCTCTCCATAGCCCTGTTGTCGGACTGATAATATTAACTTTGCTATCTAGCAAGTCATTATTTCCGTATACTTGCAAAATAATTAATGATTAATCAATACAGTAAACTGAAATAGCTATGTTAGCCTGTATACCTACTTATGAAACACATTGTTTAGCTCTGAAGAAAACCATAAGTGACAAACACATGTGTTAACTTAAACCATTGTTTATTAGTAATAAATGGTTAATCTAAAAACAAGGCAGGTATTGAGAGACCCAAAAATGCAGGAACTGGCTGCGCGATGTTTGGCTTGTCCGCGCCCTCAGTGATTGTTGCCGTCTGCCGTTATCATAGGAAGACGCGGATGAAACCATGCAACATGTTAAAAACAAGTCTTTATTTAACCAAGTAATTAAAGCAGATATTGCAACTGGCCACCGTTGATGTCCATACATCACCTCTTTAGGATACTATCCATCACTTACCGCAGTTCACGTTCTGAAGTGCTGGTATTTCTCCGTTAGAGGAGAAAATGAAATGTGTAGCGTTTAACGCCCGTTTTTACTACATACGGCACCGTAGGCGATGACACTGATGAGATGAAGTTGGAGGACCGGTGGAATGAGACGGCGGGGGAAACCCAGTGCGTTCCCCCCCCCACTTTGCAGTTACCTGGCATCGCACACGGTTCGCCTTGGTGAGAGCCAATCGGTCTAAACTCTCAGCCATGGCGCGGCATCATCAGCGGAGAGAGTGTTATAGGCCCAATTATTATCGAGTCAAAAGTTAATGACCTACATACGTGAACACAATTATACCCAACTTTTTTTATTTTAAAAAAGAAGAAATTAACAAACATTTTGTCTTTTTTTTCAATAGAACTCTGCAACAGATTATACAGGCAATCTTTGTTGAGCATGACTGAAAATGTGTTTTAAGGACCGAATTATTAGTTGAGATTTGTAGCTCCCTCGGACCCACAAGCTAACCCCCTGCGATTTCTATCTCTGGGGTAAAGTGTACAAGACAAACCCACACACTGGAAGAATTAAAACAAAATATTTACCTATGTTTCTTCCGCATTATTAGATTTTTCCATGTATTGATTCTGTCAATTGTTCCTAGTTTTCAAACTATTAGGACGTGGTGTATTATCTCGAAATAAACATTAATAGTGGAATTCAAAACAAATTTGAAACAAATTTGTATTTCCTTTACAATGAAGTTTTACAGAAAAAGTAGTAACTGCACCTAATCACTACGACCTCTGTTAAGCTAATATAATGCGTATTGCATTATGATACCTAAAATAATTCCCACAATAAAAGCTTATGAATTTATAATTCCATATGTAGGAGATCATCGTGGACATTCTCTCAGATTCAAGAGTTTCTTTGCACCCCGAAAGGCATCTGAGTCCAGGCTCTCACTTGTGAGTCATATGGGGTTTAAGTCCTCTCCAGGAGAAGGGCGAAAAGTAAATTCTAAATGCAAGGAAGGTGAATATACTTACTCCAGAAAACGTTTTTCTGCACTTTAAAAATGAGAGAGTACAAAAGATGCTCTGGCGTTATTCTAGATTTTTCATATGATTAGAATTACATACAATATATTCTATACACATATTATAGGTATACACCTTTTTAAAACATTGTAGCACTTTACTTTTTATTTGAAGCTGTATAAAGAAGTATTTTATATAAATTTATTACAAGTGTTCCTTCTGATGTAATATCAGACATCTAAGATATGTGATTTAAACATATGTAGTTCTAAATTGGAGAAGTTGTAAAAGCTGATGAATTAATGAACTTATATAAAATTGATACGCTTTAGGGGTCTTTTCCTTCATTAGATCATAACCAATTATCTCTGTTATTTCAGATATATGAAATTTTCTCTAACCATGCAAATGTGAAATAAATTAGTAAATACCACACAAAAAGTAAAGAAGATGGGGTCTTTTAAAAAATTAAAACTTGAAAAAAATGAAAATTCTTGTAAAACTAGAAAAACAAGTAAACGGCAACATCGTCTCTTTCTTCTGTATATTAAAATTAAGAGACCTTTCTCCGAGAATATACTTGCTAGAATATTTTAAATTGGAAACAGTAACGTTATGGACATTACCTCTCCAAAAGAGGGGCAGCCCGGATAAATGTCACATTTTGAGGTAACAATTTTATGTATGCCAGCAGCAAACACGGGATCTTTGTCTCTAGTCTGGTATCATATTCTCCAACCCAGAGAAGCCACTGAACTTTGAGACTTCTAAACATGTCTGCTTTTTTGTTTGTTTGCTATATGTGACCATACTTATAGCCTATAATGTTACCATAGATATTTTCTTTAAGTTTCAACCGTTAGGTCATATCGGTTGATGAATAAAATGCTCCTCGTGCAATCGAAGATTACAGTAATAAAGTCGTTTCAATATGAGAAAATGATCAGAATATTATCCGCACGCCGCTGATGGCAATCCCAGATTTGGAACATATCCCAAGAGAAACCATTGCGTCAGTTCTTCCTTCCGCCAATCCTGTCTGCCTGTCTGTGCTTTTAATTAAAAGAGGATTACTCGCGAAATGGAGGCATGTGACGCTGCTACCAGTATGAATATCAAGACGCCGCCGCCGCTTCGCCGCCGAGGGCTGCAATCCGACATGAAAGCGCGTCAGCACCGACTTTCTTCTCTCTTCCAACATCTTTGTTCCATTTCCTTGTGAGACGAAAAAGGACCGAGTCTGCGTTTTTCCTTTAATGCAGTGACATGGGCAGAAGCCTTGTTCCTGATGTCACAGCCTGGTCCCTCCAGGGGTTAGACAATGATTCCTGTACCTTCGCTTCAGTTTGCTTCAACCTTAGCTTACCATCAACCAAAATATTCAGTTACTAACTCAATAGGTATTACTTCTGCCTTCGATAGCATAAATGAGGTAACAGTGCGTAATACTAAAACTTTTAATTCTAACAGTATTATTAATTATTGTTCCACATATCAGTGATATTTGCATTGTGAACCGATAAACATTTTGTTATGCAATTTATGAAAAAATAGCAGCACTGAAAATTAATCGTACCAATATTAATATAAATAAATATTTTCCTAATATTCATTATCTATGATTATAAATTATACTTACACATTCTAAATCAGTTGCACTTAATTCTGCCAAAACAGTTCAATTACTATATTTAATCACCATAAAAATTATTTTATATCTGGTCCTCTCGTAGTAAACACCACTGGTTCTTTCAACTTTTATTGAAAAAGTAAACCTTTTAATGTTTATAAAGCTAACTTTGAATTCTTTGTTCTATATTTTAATTACGTTAACCACTGCAAGATGACAAACTGTAGTTAATTTTAAAGATCTGGTACGTATGCTCTCTATTATAGAGCACTTTTTGTGAAAAAGTATTTCTTTCCAAAAATTAAAATTAAATATAAATTATGGCTGAAGCCCTTAGTGAAGTTTAGACTAAAAGGGCTAAGTTTTATCATCAGAAAATTGTGTAAGTGCGTGTATGTGTTTTAAATTAGATAAAAGTATTTATTTGAAACAACAAGCGATGAAAACAAAAATAATGGAGGGGGAAAAACAGAATAAACCAGAACATTTTAAGTACGTTTTATGTGACGCTTGAGATTCTGCTATATGAAATATTTCCAAAATGGATATGACTACTAATCAATTCATTTAACGAAAATCGCATATTTTAATGGATCCTATACTTTAATTGTGCAAGTTATCTATGCATTAAGATTTTCTTTTTCAAAATTACTCCAAATTAGACAAATAAAAGGAAGGTCACAGAGTATTCACAGAAAGTTTAAGAGAATGCATTTTATGTTTCGTATCAATAAATTAAAGTATAATATTTTAATCAAAAACATTAGAATAATTTAGACAAAATAGAAGATAACCAATATTGTTCTATTTAGACGACAATTTAGGATAAATTTCCTTGAAAACTCCGTGTAGCATATCAACACAAACGCATGGAAGTACTTTTGTCCAAAATTACACTTTTTGAATCCTGATGACCCCGTTAGCTTTATTTCCTGTGAAATATCGATATGTAATTTTTGAGAGTTATACAATATTTTCTTTTACTTACTATAGTAAGTTGTATCAAAAATAAAAACGAAAATTCAGGTCAACACTAAACTTAGTATTAAGGTTCTTATTTTTAAACAGTCGGCCGCAAAACGTTCAATTTATAACAATTTTCACATGGAAACTCAAAGGACTGTAGTTAAAACTGCGCATGTTTAAGGTATATGCATGTAATTTAAGTTTGTTAAAAAATAAATGATGGACGAATGACTATCACACGAAATTTATAGTTTACGACATATTTTCGTTGTCATTAACGATTTCTATAAACATTCTTGTTATTCCGATAGTAGAGTCAGTTGAAAAATTCAATGTTATAGCAATTCTAACTGACTCTACTTATCCAAATCATTGCCTACACACAGTTAATGTTATTGGTTTGATTTTCCAAATCTTATCAAATTTACATGCTCCACGGTAGCAATTACGACATTTCAGAGCTAGCTTACAGCAACCCGCTATTTACATATTTGTCTACCGCATCATCCCATTGCATCTCTCCCATATCTTCAAAGGAATATGTAATAAAACTACTTACATAAATGCTTATCCTGATTAACAAAATAGAAAATAATAAAGTATGTTTTGTAAGAATAGTTCGTAAATGGAAGATAAAAGATAAATAGGTGATCAGAGAAAGTTATATGAATGCATCAAATCACATTAGTTTTTATAAATTAATGCAGATTAATTTCTTACGGAATCAACATGTTTTCGAGAACAGAAAAATGCGTTAATGATATATAAATACCAATATTTAAATAACTATTAGTACAAACTTTTCCTACAAAACTGAGTTGCTTGCCTCCTTATATAGATGGTAGCGTGTCTGCCTGACGTTCAAGAGGTCTCGAGTTCGAATTTCGGTCAGGGTGAGTTATCTGGACAAGTATTTTCCAGGATTTTCCCTTATTAAGAAAGATCAATATCGGGTAATTCTAAGTTTCACGAACACTGGCTAATTTGATCTTTTCACCTACTTCATAGTTCGGATATGAACTAAGCGATCAAAGCACGTTAATTAAAATAATTGTTTCTATATACACAGTATTAACAGATTTATTCAACTTTAAAATGCTTGAGGCACAGCAGAATTTTAAGTCTGTTCAGCTTAACTTATACAAGATAACAATTATGTTTGACCAGGGCTCTGAAACACAAGCATTCAAACGATTTTTTTTTAATTTTCAAGGATTGTGGTTAAATTGTTCAAAGGGAAAAAGAAGAGCGTAGTTTCCGTTGCTTCGTTAATTAAATGATGAATTAAACAAAGCTTTTTTTTTAAATATAAGACCTTAACTATAAGCATTACGTATACATAAGGAAATAATTTCTTATGATAGGTATATAGTTTAATTCGAAATCACGGACGACTGTAGAAGTTTACTTTGCCAGGGAGACTTTACACAAGAAGAAATGTTATGTCAATTATAATAAAAGTGCCATATCGAAACATTAATAGTGAATCGCTAAGTTAATAATTGAAATGTTTATAGGTATAAAATAGAAATTTTGTGAATAATACTGATTTTGAGTTTATTTCGCAAGAAATGTTTTAAATAATCGCTTATCTACATTGCCCAAAATGTTGGCATGTACATGCAGCCACTGAGGTATGCCAAGGCAAATAGGGGGCTCAAAGGATGAAATATAATTATAAATCATACTAGTTATCAACATTTTAACCTTCAAATGGAAACATATACAAAACTCCTGCCCCAGCTCTTACAGAAAGTGCTATTCCTCCCGATTATTTCATACATAAACAGCAAATAAGTCAGTATACGATTTCTCATAAAAATGAGCAGTCCGTTAGAAGTGAAGTTTTAACACAATCATGCTACATATTGCTCCCATGCTCATTTGGTCCGCTGTATCTCAATGTTATGAAAATTTACCATCAAAGCATAATTAAGATTACTAAGGAATACTTTTCACATGTACGTAACTGTTTGATATTAATAAAAAAACTTAGTGTTAATTTATTCATAGATTTCTAAACACAACTGATTTTAAGAGAAAAGCACGAACGGTCTTGTTGAGTAGATTTCGGAGTTTCAAAACCAAGGTCTGTAAGTACATTTTTATTTTGTTTGAAATCGTTAAGACATTAGGGTTAAGAGCATCCTAAAATATATATAAGTGAGAATTATTTATGAAACACCGAAGTAAACTAAAACAATCTTAGAAATACATATTAAATGTTGACATTCACACAACCTCCAAGACCACAAAATTACACAGAACAACTGTATCAACCGATTATGAATCGACTGTAAAACTCTTCTCCAAAAATGTGCAATGCTACATATTACATGATGGTCTAAGCGAAATCAAAGTTTTTCGTAGTGAAAAAACTACAAGTAACAAATGCCAAATAGGAGTACCTAATTCTGAAATCAGGATTAAAGGTTAAAGAATTTTTAAATAATTTTATATCATGCAGGGTAGTATGATCTATAAAAATAGAGTTGTTTGTAGCGAGATATATTTATTATGCAGATTATTATCTTAATTTCCTTTAAAGTTTTAATTGGTGTCTTAGTGGCTATTTTGTTGAACTTTGTGACTATTAATGACCAAAGTTTTGTTGTAAAAGCAGATTTTTAATTAGTTCCAAGTAATGTTCTCCAGTTATATTTTGATTGTTAGGGTAAAAAAGATGCTAGTGTATTATCGTATAACTTCTGTGAATAATGTTTGACCAATTTCGCAATGTGTCAGTTTGTTTGGTTCATTCCCATGTGCCATACAGGAGAATTACATAAGGCAATATTCTCTTGATTGACATGCAAATTCTCTTAATGAGACATTAGCTTGCCAGAGTTAGTTATAGCTAAGAGTAGCGTCCAGGTATCCACATCGATGCATTATTCATTGTCAATTAACGCTGATACCAGCTACTCGACCGCAGTTCCCTGATCAAGAATAATGAATGGAATTGGAACGAAGGAGTCCGATTATCCGGAACTTTTGCTTTAAGGCCACGGGCTAATGTAAAACCGCAAGATTCAGTTCTACCTAACACTATTTAAACTTGCGCCATAAGTATGGAAATTATACCTTTCATTAAAATGGTTTCTCAAGTATTGGCTTTTCCATTTTGCAATAGAATCTTAAAACGCGCTGTGCTGCATGCATGTTTTGATAGAATTTTCCAAAATAAGGTTTCTTTTTCGCCCTCACACGTGCTGGCAGTTATTTCGTGTTGTCTTTTGTGATTTTCGATGTAAAATTGAGGTATTGCGGTATTTAATTGCGGCGTTGATGTGTTTACTGAACATTTAAGACAGAGTTGGTGCGAAATTTAATAGTTCACATGATTAAAAACTGAACATATAAGTTGCAGGGTTGCAATAAATTTTTGTGTGCGTGCGTAGGTTCCAAACTTCTAGTGATTTACTTAAACCACTGAGATAGCTTCTCATAACCTAAAACACGTGTTCATTATAATATCAACGTTATGAAAATAATGCACGTTTTACATCAAAATACAGTGATGGATAAACGAGTGAAATATTTAATATGTATGTACCACTTGTCGATTTGATAAAAAGTTTCCTGTAAAAGTTTATTTAATTATAAATTACATTTAAAAATTAGAGTTAATTTCTTGACTGCATTGGAAACACGGATCTTTGACTTTCTGTGACAAATAATTTTTACCTGAAGCAAATGTTGCAGTGAAAGTTTTCATCTAATTCATTTGTCCTGATAAATTTGGAAGAGATTTCAAGTATTCTAAGACGCAGTCCTTTAAACGCGACTTCTTGCCTTGCAAGTATTAATAATTTTTGGGCTTTCTAGTTACAATTTTAGGTTAAATATTAACATTTTTCGACTATATGTAGACTAACTTTAGGTAGTTGAATAACAAATCTTGCGTGACTCATTACTAGAGCCCGGATTTTCATCAAAAGTCATCTTTTTTCTGAGTAGTCATAGACGGTGCTTATTAGAAATGTAGTGCATTCTGGAACAAATACGTTATATATGGTTTCTATAGGTCATCAAAAAGCATTTTCCCCACATTTTTATAATAAATGTCATTTTTTAACATTTAGATGCATTTTCCGGGCATTTTCTTTCATTTTCACGAATTTATAGGGCCTTTTCATCTGTAGCCCGCATTCGGGAGGCCCGGGTTCGATTCCCGTGGCGGACCTGACATGACCCATGGACTTTGTGGAGGGTTTAAAAAAAATCTGTGATTAACAGTTCATTTATATATCTTTTCTGAAATAGTAACTTTGTAAGTGTGGTAAGCATGTAATTAACACAGGTCAGCGTCCTAATAGTGCTAGTGAATTTATGACGCATCATTTTGAGGAATCGCCAATTACATCATGCAATACGCGTGGATTGCATCAGTTAGGACTTCTGGAGCTGGAAGTGTCGCAGTAAGAAGAGTAGTTTGTGAGGTGTGTAAATTTGTTGTGTTGTGGTATTGAAATGGCAAAACAGTCAACTGCGTCCCGTTTGAAACAGTATGTTTCAGGATTTGGCGGAAACATATTCTCTACTGATGGAACTGTATTGTGGTGTAAAGTGTGCGAAATTAAAGTTGCTGCAGACAAACGGGTCACCGTACAACATGTTGGGCGCCAAAAACATTTGCCAGCTCTTTAAAATGTGAAAAAAGACAATCGTCTCAGTGTTAAAAGAAACGGCTTCAACGTCAAGTAACAAATCATCTTCCTTTTATAAAGAATTATGTGAAGTGCTAGTTAGTGAAAATATTCAAACAGGAAAATTAAGTAATTCCTAATTGCGAGATTTTCTTGAAAGTCACTCTGGCCATACAATTCCAGATGAATCAACTTTGCGTTAAAGTTATCTACAAAAATGTTATGAAGACACGTTAAACCGAATACGTGAATGTGTGATCGGGAAAAGATTTATGCATCAATTGATGAGACAACCGATTCAGAGGGGCGTTATGTAGCCAATGTAGTGTTAGGTACGCTAGAAGCTACTAGTGCAGAACAAATGTTTCTTCTGACCTCAGATGTTATGGAAGCTGTTAACCACTGTTAGATATTCAAACTGTCCAATAAATCCATGTGTTTGTTGTGGCCTAGTGGAATGCAACGTGACAACGTGCTGCTCTTCCTAACATACGCAGCGCCTTACATGGCTTAAGGTGGCAAAATCGATCCAATCAATTTACAGTAAGATGGTGCATTTTACTTGTTTACCCCATGCTTTTCATCGAATTGTGGAACAGATCAAATAAACATTTCCAGAAGTAGATACATTAATTTCCACAGTAAAGAAAATATTTTTGAAAGCGCCAACCCAAACTATGTATTGCAAAGAATAAGCACCTGATATAGCTTTGCCCCCGGCACAAATTTTAACACGCTGGGGTACATGGTTAACTGCAAGTATATACCCCTGTGGCAATTTTGAATTAGTGAGAGAAGTGGTGAATAGCTTTGATATGGTAGATTCTAAGGCAATTGAGAGCGCACAGGATCTGTTTTCTGATAGTGAACTCCAAGGAAAATTAGCTTTCATTAAATCAAATTTTACATTATTTTACGGAAACGATAATCCGCCTTGAAGAAAGTTGCACGACATTGGATAAGTCGATTGAGTTAGTGAGAATTGCAGAAGAGTGGATAAAAAATGTAAAAGGTGAGATTGGAGACAAAATTATACAGTACTAAAATTTTTGTTGAACAAAAATAAACGATTCGAAACAATTTGTCAGTTTGTCGATATCTTTTCAGCAGAAAACTTCAGAACTGATATTTTTGGACAGGATTTAACACGCAGTGTCACAGTGTTTTTCAAATATGCCTCTATAATATCTATGGAAGTGGAGAGAAGTTTCTCAAAGTGTAGAACTGTTTTAGCCTGACAAAAACCGTTCCTTTACTTTTGATAATTTGAAGATGACCATACAACGCTAATAATTAATATTTCGGCTAATAGGTACAGTAAATTATTTTTCATATTTTGTAAAATTGAAAATGACCTGATGAATTTTGAATTTATCTATTATTTAGTAGCAATAATTGCATTATATACTAAGAAAGTTAATGTTAATATGTGGTTATTCGAAACATATATTCATTATTTGTCTGTGAAAATTATTAATGTATCGTATTATTATGAAAGAAATTGTTAATTTTTGATAGGTAATTTTCTTTACATTTTATGTGCATATTTTAAATATTTTAAGGACATTTTATAGCGCAAGTTTTAGAGAATTTTAGGTCATCAACTTCCGGGCCCTACTCATTACGTTTCCTTGCTTGTGAATGAGTTCCCAAAAGTATTGCTGTTAAACCAGCTGTCATTAAAACTGCTCTTTTATCTTGTTCAAGAAAGGTAGTAAGCCTCGTGATTCACTTTAGAGATTCTGTTAAATACAAAAAATAGCTGAAATAAACTATAGCACGATTTACTTACGCATGTCGGAGTAGTCGTCGACGAGAATGATCTCTTTAAGGAGATGTGGCGGTGATCTGTCGATAACAGAATGTACTGTCCGCAAGAGTACGGACCAGGCTTCGTTGTGGAAACAAATTATCACTGAAGTCGATGGTAGATTCTTCAAATAACGACCGGGTTCTTTGCACCTGTAAACATAATTTGAACTGCTGTTACAATTCTGTTGTTAAAGAAGTGGACCATGAAGCCCTCATACAGTGTGAACCCTCTGAACAATTTCTGTACATTGTACAATTGAAGTTTTCCTATTTTCAAATGAGTTTTACATAAATAACTTTCACACTTCGATTCCTTTGTCAACTAGTTGCACATGAACTACTAAAATGTACTTTTTATAAAATTTAACTGCAAAATTTGATTACAAAGTTAGCACTGTTTTCCTACTCTTCAAATTACCCATTTTAGAACACAAGTATAGGTTACCTCTTTTCCAATGTTATCCTTGAAGGTTATAAGGCATTTAACATACACTATTTTGTATTAAAATCAATACGATAAATGGATATTTTTACCTTATTTTTACGCACTTAGCAGTAAGTCAATTGAGTGAGAGTGTTAAGTTTAAGGTACGATAAACAGTTATCCATTTAGGCACGATTTCCTTCCGAAAGTTTGTATGTATGTATGTATGTATGTATGTATGTATGTATGTATGTATGTATGTATGTATGTATGTATGTATGTATGTATGTATGTATGTATGTATGTATGTATGTATGTATGTATGTATGTATGTATGTATGTATGTATGTATGTATGTATGTATGTATGTATGTATGTATGTATGTATGTATGTATGTATGTATGTATGTATGTATGTATGTATGTATGTATGTATGTATGTATGTATGTATGTATGTATGTATGTATGTATGTATGTATGTATGTATGTATGTATGTATGTATGTATGCATGCATGCATGCATGCATGCATGTATGTATGTATGTATGTATGTATGTATGTATGTATGTATGTATCAATGTATGTATGTATGTATGTATGTATGTATGTAGGTATGCAGGTATGTATGTATGCAGGTATGTATGTATGCAGGTATGTATGTATGTATGCATGTATGCGTGTATGTATGTATGTGTGTATGTATGTATGTATGTATGTATGTATTGTGACTTTGTGGGTTCGTGAAATAAAAAGTCCAATTACACCACTCAACAATGTTCTTTATTTCCACCGTCTTACAGTTTAACACTTGCCAATTACACAAAATTACTTGCTGCACACAATTACAATTTACCAGTTCGTCCGTTACAACTTCACTTGTACTCGCGATTACATAAACTCCGATACTCATACACAGTTCGTACAGTCTTCCGTTGCACAATCCTTTCGTTCATTAACACGTCACTGACTAACTCTTACACCAAGAACTGCGACTGTCTCCTCACTCACTAACTGACCAAACCAACTCAACACAACACAACAACAACAACAACCCACACTGTCTGTCTGTCCCTCTTTATATAGGAATATCCCGACTTCTGGTGTTTACAAGATTTTTCTAGTGACAGAAAGATCGAGAACCAGGTGGAAGGAAAACAGACGCACAATTATGTTTCTTTCCGACCACTGGCTGTCACCACTATAAGACAAACGAGGGAAGGGCGTGGCTAACCGAGCCTCCCCTGTCTTCCGCCCTCAGCTGGTACAGGGTGCTTCAGCGCCCGCGTTACACTGCTCCCTCCTCAAAGCTGTTCGCCCTCGAACAGCCCCATCGTAGCGTGCGAGGCGGTCCAGGTGTACCACCAGCATCTGCCCGGAGTCTGAGCCAGAAGTAGCGCTGCCGTAGTTTGTGAATCATTCGGTTCGCTCCCAGGTGTCCTCCTGAAGTACCGGCGTGCACTTCCTCCAAGGCTTCCGGGACCTTGCTCCGGGGAAGTACCAACTGTTCTCTCTGCGCCTTCCCATCGGGTGACTCCCATACCCGGAATAGCACGCCCACTCTGGTCTTCAACGAGTCCCATCGGGCCCAGTGCGAATTGTAGGTGGCGCTCCTCGGTGCGATGTCCTCCCAGGTTGGCCTCGTCCCTGCGTCCACTTCCCTCGAGAGTGGCCCCAAGTCTGCGCCCGCCAGCTGCTCCCTCCTCAGGCCTGCGCTATCCCAGCCTTCAGCAGGCACTGCCACAACTACTCGGACTGCTGCGGCACGCTCCTTCTCTTCCACTCTTGTGCGCTCATGGCCGTCCTGGATCTGCGGTAGGACACCTCCAATGTAATGGCCGCTAGCGTCGGTGTCCACAATGAAGGCGCCACCCGGTTGTGGGAAACCCAAAATTGGAGCACTGCAGAGGGTCTCCTTCGGGTGCTGGAAAGCGTCTTCGGCGTCCTCCGTCCACACATAAGGCCGGTTTTCCTCCGTCAGGCGGGCGAGGGGTTTTGCGATGTTGTCGGCCTTTTCCTCTAAATCATTAAGGCGGTCGTCTACTTGACCCTTCCGCTTGCCCGGGTTCGTGACGTCATCCCCCACGCCGGCCAACCGTTCCTCAAACTTGGCGGCGAGAGCCTCGTTCGCCACCTTCATTTCCGTGGTCAGTTCGGCCATCTTTGAGGTCATTGTCGTGGCCAAGTTGTTGTTAGCCGTTTCCGTCTTCGCTGTTAATTCGGCCTTCATTTCTTCCATCTTCCCGGCGATGTTGTCCTTAGCCGTCCTGATTAGTTTCAGTTCCGCGGCCAGGTTATTTCTAGTCTCCAGCTTCTCTGTTAGGCTGTTCTTTGCCGCTTCTGTTTTTGCAGCGAGGTTTTCAGTTGCCGTCCTCATTTCTCTCAGTTCCGCCGTCATTTCCATCATCATCTCTAAAATTTTCTCCAATTTCGCGTCCATGGTTGTAATGTTCGGTGATGTTATCTTCCCGCTTCCTGACACCAGTGTGACTTGTGGGTTCGTGAAATGAAAAGTCCAATTACACCACTCAACAATGTTCTTTATTTCCACCGTCTTACAGTTTAACACTTGCCAATTACACAAAATTACTTGCTGCACACAATTACAATTTACCAGTTCGTCCGTTACAACTTCACTTGTACTCGCGATTACATAAACTCCGATACTCATACACAGTTCGTACAGTCTTCCGTTGCACAATCCTTTCGTTCATTAACACGTCACTGACTAACTCTTACACCAAGAACTGCGACTGTCTCCTCACTCACTAACTGACCAAACCAACTCAACACAACACAACAACAACAACAACCCACACTGTCTGTCTGTCCCTCTTTATATAGGAATATCCCGACTTCTGGTGTTTACAAGATTTTTCTAGTGACAGAAAGATCGAGAACCAGGTGGAAGGAAAACAGACGCACAATTATGTTTCTTTCCGACCACTGGCTGTCACCAGTATAAGACAAACGAGGGAAGGGCGTGGCTAACCGAGCCTCCCCTGTCTTCCGCCCTCAGCTGGTACAGGGTGCTTCAGCGCCCGCGTTACAGTATGTATGTATGTATGTATGTATGTATGTATGTATGTATGTATGTATGTATGTATGTATGTATGTATGTATGTATGTATGTATGTATGTATGTATGTATGTATGTATGTATGTATGTATGTATGTATGTATGTATGTATGTATGTATGTATGTATGTATGTATGTATGTATGTATGTATGTATGTATGTATGTATGTATGTATGTATGTATGTATGTATGTATGTATGTATGTATGTATGTATGTATGTATGTATGTATGTATGTTTCTTTAGTGAGATAAATAACAAAATTAAAAACTAAAAACATATGGTTTTCACCCACATTACGTCCTCTACTTACTATGTGCAAACTCTAGAACTGCATATTCTTCTATCCACTTCTTGATGATTGAATAAACCTCTATAAAATAGTTTTATTAAATATAGCTTATAGATATAATGCTAATTGGAGAATATCGTAATGGTAATTGGAGGTTTAATTATTGTCAAATATTTTAATATCTGGTCACTGTGTGAGGCGTTGACATTCAATCCTGTTCTTAAGGCCAGGACATAAAAAGGGAATAAATTCCTATTTGAAAAAAGTACTGGCAGTGCAAGATTAAAACAAGCTTCAACGAATATCTTGATAAAGCTATCCCAAAAAGATTTACTTGATATAAATTCTGTGCTTTAGCGACATATACATTTTTAATGGTAAAACTTTGTCTGTCTCTTATGGTTAACCAGTAAAGTAAGTCATTTAGAATAAACAGGACTTTAGAAAATATTTTCAGAAAGTTCCAGATATACATTTAATTTGTCATAAATATAGATGAACCGTGTGATGCTTTAATGAAAACCATTAGAACCATTTTTCAGAATTTGAAAATGATGGAAACTACTTCCAGGTAAAGAGTAGCATGGAATATAGTATTTTCTTAAAAAATCTTCTTCTAGCATCATTGGAAAGCTCTAAATGTAATAGACCAAATTTGAGTTTTCACCGACCTTTTTATTTTGATTTACGCTATTCACAAACACACAGACACAGAGATTTCTTTTCTAAAATGTTTCTTGGTTTTAGAGGACTTCAAAACACATGTTTATGATGAAATGTTATGCTTAACTCTACGCTTCAAGACCACTGCTCAAGCTTTTCATGAGATTGCAATACCCGAATTACTCTTTACATGGGAAAAATTCGTTAATTTACATTCTTCTAAACAGCTTTAACAGTTTTCGCTAAGATATGTCTTTGAGATACTGAAATGAATAAATGCATTACTTGAAATTTCTGAATAAAGAGTCCATCTTTATTCTTAATTTACTGTATTAAGCGGACGAAACCAAAGTTAAAACCTACGCGAGTAATTACACTGCTAATTCTTTTTCTATCACGTGGCATTCGTTTACATACCTCTTGTTTATTAAGATAAATGAATGTGAAAAAACTGTTATTATACATTTTGTTGTAGATGCAAGAGGAATACATAAGTTGAAATTACAATAAAACCTTTTGAAAGAAGGTACTTCTGCGATGACTTTTATATTTCACTGTCTGCATAATCACAAGAAAAACCTAAAAATTGCAATTCAGCACACAATTCAAACCAATAACTTGAAAACGGTTAATGTCGGGAATGTGTTTGATATACATTATATGTTTTCAACCAAACTACAGTGCCTTCTCCTCACATTCGGTCAACGTTCGGCAGTTTGCGCGCCAGCACCGTGGCTTGGTCTGCCGCCAAAAGAAATGCAAAATCGCTTTTCTTTTCCTAGTCATAGCTAAAATTTCAATTTAATAAGGACTTGTCTTCTCATACCCTTACATTTTACATTCAAAAGTCCAATATCCGATAGTAAGTGAACTTTTCTCCTGATATTTTGTTTTAATTCTTCCAATGCATTGAGATTTATTATATGCACTAAATTTAGCAATGTTCGTACTTATTACTCTCATACAGTTAGATCAAGGGATCACAAGGGCCACCTGTAATATAAAACTGTATTTCCGCAAAATTTTGTTTAAAATTCCTTCTAACATAACTAGAAGAGTTTCTTTTTATCAAATATGCAATCTACATAAAAAGCCGTGTGGAAATGTATTGAGGCATTGATGAAAAATCCGCAACAGGATTTGTAACTCAATTATCATCTAAACTCGCATTTATATGCACAGAAGCTAAAAAAACTGGACACTGATAATAATTATCGCTGTTTAAAACAATAAATGTTTAAAAATTTAACAGTAAAACTTCTATTTACTCACATCATAGAATTACGAGCTACAAACAAGCATAATGCATTATGTGCAGTGAAGGAGTCTCAGTTGTACTTGTTCACGCGGGGTCATAGAGTAAGGAAAAGCACTGTCAATATTGCATGGTATATTCGTTAAGGAAAGCTATGCCAGATTAGAGAAGTCTACCCAAGATATCTCAGAACAATGTCATAATAAAGTCATTAGAGCCATTTTTGAGGAAACAGTAGCTAAGGACCATTTTCTAAGTAAAGAGTAGCTTGTGATAGAGAGATTTCCTTGAAAATATTTTTAGTTTAATATGCATGCGACATTTCGTTTTTATGATTAAATTATATACCTAAACACGTACGGAGCATCTGACGTTACGTTTACGCGATGTTTATAATCATCACTATTTTGATGAAGGTACTACGCACAAATTGTCTTACAAAATGTTATTTTATCTACCTTTGACTTAAAAATTTGATGGATGAGTTACACTGAACATTTTATTCAATTATACATAGGATACAGGACACTGAAGCTATGATAAAATTTTTAAAAGCGAGTCGCTCTTTTCATAATATTTAGAGAAACAATCAAACTGAGACAGTTTTTAAATGATAAAAGTATCGAAAAATTAAAAACAATATCAACGAATATCTTGTAAATGCGCATGCAGCAAAAACATTTATTCTACGTAAATTAATTTATATTTTTGTATGGTAGGTTTATGTCTATATCTTATGGCATATTACTATAGTATTTAATGCACATTTAACAGAAAACTCAAGATATATACATTTTACTTTAAAGTCAAATACTTTAAATATGTGATATTGTAATTAATCCTAGAGTCCTTTTTGAGAAATTAAAAAATTGAAAAATATTTAATGTGAAGAATATTAGGATTTATTAAAAAAACAAACCTTCTTACTAATAAAGTTATATAATAAAATGAATTTACATAAGAATTTGGTTGGTTTATTCTCCATTTCACTTTTGAGTTATGCTGACAATGTTTTTACACACCTACGCGTGCGCGAGCGAGGGTGTAACTTTAAGATATTTGTTTCCGCTAAAGTAAGGTTATATAGATTTTAGATGGAGTGCAGCACTTACACGTTAGGTTCGTGGTAGATCCTCTACTTAATACAGTTAAGGAATAGGGAAAATGAAGTAAAAGAGACTTAGCACTTGGAAAAATAAGGTCCTTGAAAGTGTACGTTAACAACAAAGACATCCTGAAAACGTAAATGGTAAATGGCAAATGATATTTATAGCCTCCCAATAGTCTGTATAACCAACTCGGATGTTCTGAATGCAGGCTTTTTTAAAGTTTATTTTGATAATTTTTATTATGAAATGTATTTTTATATTTACTTCCAAATCTATACTTCCAAACTGTGGAGGGTAGGAAAAAATCATAATAATCACAGCAAATGTTTACCGCTCCAGCCAAGAATTAAAGCCGAGATATCTGAGTTAAGAATCCAGAGGATACACCACAAGACTTCAGAATTAGTCTTCTAGAGCAATAAATTAATAAAATAATATAATTTTTTTCAAAAATTAAATACCTTGTTTATTAATGGCACTGTTAATTGCTAGAATAATACCAACGCCGCTGTGACAGAATTTCATCCATTGGAGTTATTTTGTATAGCAATAAGTTTATTGAGATGGCGTTATCGCTTTTAGGTACACTTGAAAATTATAAGGCTGGTCTGGATTTGAACCTGTGACCTTGAATTCAGTAGACCAACGCCTAACCAACTCAGTCACCGAGACATATATTACTTTTCGTGGAAATATTTTAAATAAGCCATAATTTATTTAAAATTCTTGGAAGCCATTTTTAAGATATTAAAAAGTCAGTACCTCCAGGAATAGGCAAATATGCGTTATAAGGATTTTCTGAAGTCTCCATTTTGCATTTTGCTTACTGTTAATTTTTAATTATACTATTCAGAGATGTACCACTGATCCTTAAATAAAGTTGATAGAGAGAACTAAAAACTATTTACTCTACTTACTAGACATACATAATGAAGCATGTCGCGTTTTTATTACTATCCAGAGCTTAGAACATTCCAGCAAACATTTATGTACAACATATGCAATACTTCGTACCAGCTTTAAGCAAGTAATTGAGGAAGTAAGCCTGGATTTAATGAGTATGCTGAAAGCAATAGCTCTGACTCCACTCAAAACTTTTACTGTAAAGTTTTAAACGCTTGTTACTGCAACCTATGCAAGAGGCTGGTTGAGGAGTAAGAGAAGTTGCCTGTCTATTCCGGCAAACATATTGTCGCGGCGACGGCCACAAAAGGCTCGGCGCAAATAGATAACAGATGGATAGTGTTTCACGGAGATAAAGAGCTTGCATAAGCAGTTGAAGATAGCGCAGATAAAGGTCTGCCGAAACAAACTGAGATAAATGGAAATTTCTGATGACATCTTGATTGATAGAGATTGTTGGGTTTCTTGATTGTTCTGGAACAGTCTGGAATTATCAGATGAGGTATTTAAGGAATCGACGACTTACCAAGAGTTAGTCCAAAACAGAGAGACGTAACAGGAGTATTGTAAGCAGATGTAATCAGAACGCTGTTTATGTGACCATCGACCTTGGTAGATTGTGTTGTGTATGTGATGTAATGTTGTTACGTGAGAGTTGAACAGTGTTTATCTACGGAAATAAAGAACATATGGAATATCTGCAACTCGGACTTTTAATTCTACGAACTCACAAAGTCACAATATTATGCAACCTGCTAAGCTTAGAAGTAGGAGAAACTGCCTGCCAGCACTAGGTACCACATTATGCAATGTGTTGAGCTCTAAAGTAAGAGAAGTTGTCTACCGGCTCAGGTGCACTAGGTAGCACATTATGCAATGTGTTGAGCTATGACGTAAGAGAAGTTGTCTACCGGCTCAGGCGCACTATGTAGCACATTATGCAATGTGTTGAGCTGCGAAGTAAAGGAAGTTGTCTACCGGCTCAGGCGTACTATTGCTATATGCTAAGAGCAGGAGAAAGGTGGGTTTCCTGCCTGATCTGGCGCGGTGTATTATTTATTCAATTTGCTGGGCGACAAGATGCCTGCCTGATCTAGCATACTATATCATTCAAGGTGTCAGGCTTAGAATAAGTAACCATTAAACTGCTGTTAATAATAACTTATAAAGTCTCTTTTCAAGTGGGAGTAGTACTCTAAGTAGTAATGTACGTTCAATTAACCTATGTCTCAAAATAAATTTAAAATTATCGATTAAAACATGCCAAAAAATAAACGTAGGCATTTGAGGGTTTTGCGTTTCAGATAATATTCAAACATTTTTCGAAACAAAGTTATAATTTCTATCTTTAAAGTTAAACTACATTAATTCAATACAATTAACAAAAAACCGTCTATACAGTTAAATTTTATAAAATAGAGGACTTCAAATGTTTATCAGTATTATTATAATAAAAAAAGTGAAAAACTTTTGAAACACTTAAAAAAGTTGCATTAGAGCCTTTTTGAATCATTAAATTACTCCCACATATTTTATAACAACAAATTGTGTAACAGTTAAAATTTATCTTAATAACAATTAGTGATAGCCTACGAACACGAATTAATTAACAGAAAAGTAGTAGAACTAAGGAAATTTGGTAAGGATAAACGGTAAATTAATTTTAAAGAAGTTTCATTTTATGATGTAAAAGCTGGCATATGAAGCATATGTACCCGCGTATGAAGCTTACTATCGATAATGGCAAAATGTAAATCCCATGAATTATGCAATTATAGAAGAACTTTCAAAACGAATGGCCCAAGAGATCCTGTATTTTACTGTATGTATAGAGGAATCCTCATATAGGCTCATGTACTCTGCAGTTGCTGCCCTTTTACTTCCAAGATTATAAATTTATCACTGGGAAAAAGGTGAACCTTAGGAAATTTTAAATTTGCCATTATTTGTCAAAATTATTGTCCTGTGCATAATGATCCCTAGGGAAAAGACAACATGGCAATTATATTAAATATCTTATTGATACTTCTAAATAAAAGTATTGAACTACTGGAGGTACAAATATGTTTCACACTATTTGATTTATGGCTATTGGAATAGGTGCCTTTAGCGCCATATTTGTACTTTGGTACACGAAAGCCTGTAACAAATTGAGTCACACATTTTCACGTTCCCAACATAAAGATTCTGTCACAATATTCAATTTTATATGAGCGAGCTGGTTCTTAAAGTTCTCTTCAGAGTGCCAAGAGCTAGAAATTCGTTACTGTCCAAAGTTAAGTATATGTGTTTAAACGTTACACCAGAAGTTCATTAGGAAAATGAAGACAGACTCAATTTTTCAATGAAATATATTAAATCATATCAAGAGAATCATTTGCTTGTTTGTTAAATAGATATTATTTAATAGATTCTCTAGGTTAGAGTAATTAACAAATTTGTTTTCAGAAAGATGTTCATGACAGAAAATTTTGAAAATAAGACAGTTTTGGATTTTAGGCTTACCATACACTCATTGGCCGCGCCATGGCTGAGTGTTTAGACCACTTGGCTCTCACCAAGTGCCCGGATTCGATCCCAGGCAACCGCAAAGTGATATTTTTGGTGGACAACATGGCGCTGAGGCGGGCCTTCTCCGGGTCTTCCGGTTTACACTCATTGCACCATCATCATCTTTACTACACCTCATGTCTCTTAATTTCACTTCCGGCGTTGGGCTGATCCCTCATCCCAGAATTTCTCTGATCAGGAAACCTTTGATTCTCAACCCGTTGCCTATAGGTCTCGGCGTTGCGCGGTTCAGAAGATACTAAGTTCTATTTAAGGAATTACAGGAATTCATTCATTGATACATACACTCATTAAGCTTTAAAATTATGTACTTCTTAATTAGATGGTATTTTTAACATTCCCAACGTAGGTCATATCGGACGATGAATGAAATGGTTAAAATGCTGAAATGAGCCCAGGATCCACAGAGCTTAGAGTTAATCAACATTGAAATTTCAGGAGGGAAAATCGCCTAAGATAGATAGATAATTAGGTTTAAGGGTGCTCAACCACAAAGTCATCAGCACCATTAAAATCCAATGAGGTTAAAGTCAATCTAAAACGCAAAAACTGTCAGTTAAATAAACAAAGATAAAATCCCGTACAACGGTATCTCAAAGACTAAAATCAAGCTTAAAACCATAAAAATATTAAAATTCCAAATTAAAATGGTCCTATATTCTAAAATGTAGATTTAAATTGAAATCTAAAACCTTGGTCACCGCTTGCTCTGTCATCTGCCAGGATCTCCGCCATGCTGGCCGGCAGCTGGAGAGACCTGCGGAGACGTGCTAACCTAAAACCATCTAAAAGTACGTGGCGGACCGTCAGAAATGAACCGCACAGCGGGCAAACAGGTTCTGGGGTCCGAATAATCCCCTAAAGATACCTTATCCACATAAATCACACTGACCAAGATTCGAACCCGAGACCTTTTGGATGTGCGGTAAACATGCTACCGCCACACTACAGAGGCGCGCAATTAGATTATTAATTACAAATATAGATTTCGTTAACACAATCACTAAAATAATTCATGTTATTTAACTGCCGCCTAAAACAATTGAAGATTTGATTAAAGTATGATGACTACGAATTCTTTGGGAAGCGTTAAGGATCCAAAACGTATTAAAATCAAAATTGTAAGAAATTAATATTTTTAAGTTATAAATAAAATTCGTCCTTAACAGGAAGTTTAAAAATGCCGGCGGTGCTATTTATATGTATTAGAATAAATAATCGTTATAAAAGAGTTTCGTATATTATTAAAATAGTAATTTGTTTGATTATAGATTTTGTATGAATAAGGGTTATGAAAGAAAACTACCTAAAGTGTTAAACCCAAGGCCACAGTACTAAGCAGTTCTGCTTCTTTTTCCTCTTCCTCGTTTACTTTTAATTTGTGGATTTGACTTGCTAAACTTTTGAAAACACACATATTTCATTTTATGTTACAGACTCTGTTGTATGCTGAAGTCCTTCGCCTTGTCTAATGGAGCTTTTGGTCTGCCACTATAATTTCATTACGCCTTAGTTAGAACACAGTGCAAAGGGGATGAGAACTTTGCCACCGAACTTTGCAGGTGCTGGGAGGGAGAAGTTGGAGGGAACTACTCAAGAGAGGAGGAGAGCGAAAGGGAAAGCGAGTTGAGTGGGAGGTCTGATGGTGTTGGGTCATAACATAATTATAGGTGATATTGCACTTCGGTTTAATTGCCGGAACGCAGCGTCTTTATCTGCCGAGCCGACAAAGCACGCCACTAAAGTGCTGAGAAAGCCACAAGATGTCGCCTGACAGAGAAAACAAATCTCATAGCTATATTTAACACTTGGTTAATCGGACAACCCATAACGTTTGTAATATCATATGTTTTTATTCCTGAAATATGCTTGAGTGAAAATAAAATATTGCACTATAATTCACTGATGTATTGTAGCAAATATATTAGTGGGAGGCAGAAGTTAAAATATTTTGACTCCAAAGGACTTATGCATTTCTCTAAACTTAGTTATATTATTGAAAACTTAAAAAACTGTGAAAGAACTGGCCAATTTAAGCTAATTAATACTAATATTTATACTCATCCTCGTCCCTATCGCCATCCCCACAGGGATGGCGATACTACAAAAGCAACGAAAGTAATGATAGTAATAATAATAGTAATAATAATAATCATAATTATTTTTATAGTAATAATAATAATAGTAATAATGATAATGATAATGATAATGATAATGATAATGATAATGATAATGATAATGATAATCATAATGATAATCATAATGATAATCATAATGATAATCATAATGATAATCATAATGATAATCATAATCATAATCATAATCATAATCATAATCATAATCATAATCATAATAATAATACTAATAATACTAATACTAATAATACTAATACTAATACTAATAATACTAATACTAATACTAATAATACTAATACTAATAATACTAATACTAATAATACTAATAATACTAATAATACTAATAATACTAATAATAATAATAATAATAATAATAATAATAATAATAATAATAATAATAATAATAATAATAATAATAATAATAATAATAATAATAATAATAATAATAATAATAATAATAATAATAATAATAATAATAATAATAATAATAATAATAATGATAATGATAATGATAATGATAATGATAATGATAATGATAATGATAATGATAATGATAATGATAATGATAATGATAATGATAATGATAATGATAATGATAATGATAATGATAATGATAATGATAATGATAATGATAATGATAATGATAATGATAATGATAATGATAATGATAATGATAATGATAATGATAATGATAATGATAATGATAATGATAATGATAATGATAATGATAATGATAATGATAATAATAATAATAATAATAATAATAATAATAATAATAATAATAATAATAATAATAATAATAATAATAATAATAATAATAATAATAATATCGATGACGATAAGCCTGCCGTACGAGGGCTCCCGCGTTCGATTCCCGGTGGAGGTGGGGATTTTTCTACAAACAAGATGATTTCCCATCTTCCCCAGAGTCTGGAAGTAAGAATGGGAGTGCGAGTGTGTGTGATCTAACGATTAAAACCTAAAGTACCTGCAACCCAACGTTTACCAGTTAACACTATCTCCATTAGGCGATATGTGGCAAAAGGAGAACGGCCGCCGAGATGACCATTGGAGTTAAAGGCGGGGTATAAATGGAACAAAAAATCCCTAAGGAATATTCCCATATGCAACAGGTATGAGAAGGACGTATTAACGTTTACCCTATGCTAGCATTAATTTTAACAATGATAACCTGCGAAAATATGATAGTAAACATATATCTACAACAGGTATGATTAAAGGTTGCTTTGTTGAAATATAATTTAGGAATATGCTACATTATTTTAGCTAAAACATGTGAATCATAGTACAGAAAACAGTGAGAAATATTGGACCTGAAATCGATTGTTACAGAAGATAAGAAATAAATTTAAGGCTGTCAAACCTTACAACTAGTTTGCAACTGCAAGATGTTAGTAATTTTTATTAAATATATTAAACATTTTAAATTCTGTATGTACATTATAAAAGAGTTAATACACATATTATTTTGACCTTTTCCTACTTATACCAGTTTATAAGAAAGCTGGTACTTAAGCTTGAGATATTCCAGAGATAAAGAAGCGTCTCTTTCTGAATTGAAGGTCATTTACAAATTTTTATTTTCTAAAAATCATTAGTAACTATTAAAATGACTAATTCAATGGAAATTGATTTTTCTTTCACACCAGCCGTGTGTAGGCGACGATTTGAATAGGTAGAGTCAGAATGAAAAATTAAACGGCATAGCCGGGATATGAATTGTGGATCTCCCGATCTCCGTCCAGTTGCTCTTAATCATTAAGCTACTGTGGCCAACATGCCAGTATGACATTAAATTCACCAGTGACTCACATTTTCCTGGTAAACCACTACGGGCTCCCATATACAATGAGGTACACACCTTTTAAGACGACTTACTATGCTGTAAGTATTGAAGTCAGGACAGTGAATGTTAGTTTTGAAATTTCTGTGAATCGCCTCTATTGACTTCCTCATTCAAAAGAAATTTTATATAGTTATTTTAAGTGGTAAACCAGACCCAAGGCCTTAAAAGTAGGAATAAGTAAAATGAAAAATTTAGCAAATAACACCCTACTATTGGAATGCACTACCAAGTCTGAATGTGAGATTCTAGAAAAGGAACTGAAAAATGTTGCTAGTATCTCCGTACAACATCCAAAAAAGAAACTTCCCACAATGTTACTGAAATTTGTCCCCAATACCATAGAGGACTCTAAAATAAAAGATATTTTACTGCATCAGAACAATCTGACTCACATAGAAGAACCGGTATTAAACATAAGATTTACCAAAAGAAAGTTTGAGGACTCAAGGCACATTGTTATTGAAGTAAGCCCTAACTTAAGACGGGAGATTATGCTACAACAAAGAGTGAAACTTAACTGGAATATGTGCAGAGTAGAAGACTTTGTAATGGTCACTAGGTGTTTCAAATGCTTAGGTTTCGGACATACGTCCAAGTTCTGTTCCAACGAACAGAAATGCGCAAATTGTGCTGGAAATCACTCCTGGAAAGATTGTGCAAACCCACAAAATACATGTTGCTCAAACTGCGTCAAAGCTAACTCCTTCATACAGGACAACAGAAAGAAATTGAACATAAACCACAGCGCCTTTAGCAATGAGTGTGATAGATTAAGAAGAATTACATCAATAATCATCAGCAAGACCGAATTTTAATATGGATACACTCAAATACGCTCAACTCAACACTCATCACTGTATAGCGGCTATGGCGCACCTCTCTCTGTACTTAACGCAAACTGATATAGACATTCTACTAATCCAGGAACCCTACTGTCAAAATGGCATTCCTCGCCTCATCCCCTCAAATTATACGTCCTATCATATCGTTTCTAACAATAACCCCAGAGCCTGTATACTTATCAGAAATGAAATCGCTCATAATTTCACACTACTTCACAGCTTCTCCACTCCTGATGACGTCATCGTTGTATCATCCACCACCCCCTTATTATACATAGCTAGCTCATACCTACCTCCTTACGATACACTAGAACAAGACCTCCAGCCCATAAAAACATTTCTCAATTCTATAAACCCAGCGAACCTCATCTGGGGGATTGACTCCAACTGTAAGCATAGCATGTGGCATAGCCCGGTCACAGACGCAAGGGGCAGAATGCTAGTCGAATTCCTAACAGCACACAGTCTGATCACCGTTAATGAAAAGGATGGCCCCACTTTCTCTGGTGCTCAGGGAGACAGCTGGATTGACATCACAATCTCATCAATCAACACAGCCCATAGAATCCTGAACTGGCAAGTTAGTGGTGAAGATACTCTCTCAGACCACAACCTTATAGCATATCGTGAAATGAAAAGTCCAATTTCACCGCTCAAAACTGTTCTTTATTTCCACCGACTTACAGTTAAACACTTGCCAATTACGCAGAATTGCGTACTGCACACAATTACAATTCACCAGTTCGTCCATTACAATTTCACTTGTACTCGCGATTACATCAACTCCGATACTCATACACAGTTACGTACAGTCTTCCGTTGCACAATCTTTTCGTTCATTAACACGTCACTGACTAACACTGCCTTCTTACACCAAGAACTGTCACTCACTGACTAACTAACTCATTCTCTGAAACCCTTTTTATAGGAATGTCACTGTTCTTCTAGAAGTCTCTGGTTTCCACAGGAAGGTTCCAGTAGATGAAAGATCCCGTAATTTCCAGAACACAGGTAGAAGAGAAACAGACCACACAATCATTTTTTCCCCCAGCCATCCCTGTCACCACCATAAGACGGACGAGGCGGAGGCGTGGCTAACACGGACCTCCCCTGTCTTCCGCTCTCAGCTGCTTCCATAGGGTGTTTCAACGCCCGGGTGACACTGCTCCGTCCTCAAAGCTGTTCGCCCCGAACAGCACCATCGTAACGTGCCAGGCGGTCCAGGTGTACCACCAGCATCTGCCCGGAGTCTGAGCCAGAAGTAGCGCTGCCGTAGTTTGTGAATCATACGGTTCGCTCCCAGGTGTCCTCCTGAAGTACCGGCGTGCACTTCCTCCAAGACTTCCGGGACCTTACTCCGGGGGAGTACCAACCGTTCTCTCCGCGCCTTCCCATCGGGTGACTCCCATACCCGGAACAGCACGCCCTCTCTGGTCTTCAACGAGTCCCATTGGGCCCAGTACGAGTTGTAGGTGGCGCTCCTCGGTGCGATGTCCTCCCAGGTTGGTCTTGTCCTTGCCTCCACTTCCCTCAAGAGTGGCCCCAAGTCTGCGTCCGCCAGCTGCTCCCTCCTCAGGCCTGCGCTATCCCAGCCTTCAGCAGGCACTGCCACAACTACTCGGACTGCTGCGGCACGCTCCTTCTCTTCCACTCTTGTGCACTGGCCGCACTCTACTGGACAGGGTCTTCGGGACATGGCGCCTGCGTTACCGTGGCTCTTCCCTCTACGATGTTCCGAGGTGAAGTCGTACTCCTGCAGCCTCTGGACCCAACGTGCTGTCTGGCCTTCCAGGTTCTTAAAGGTCAATAGCCAGGTTAGGGCGGAATGGTCAGTCCGCAGGTGGAATGGCTGACCGTACAGGTACTTGTGGAAGTGCTCCAATGTCTTTACTACCGCCAGTAACTCCCGTCGGGTGACGCAGTAGTTCTTCTCTGCCTTGGATAGCGTCTTGCTGTAATAGGCTATCACCCGCTCATGGCCGTCCTGGATCTGCGATAGGACACCTCCAATGCAATGGTCGCTAGCGTCGGTGTCCACCATGAAGGCGCCACCTGGTTGTGGGAGACCCAAAATTGGAGCACTGCACAGGGTTTCCTTCAGGTGCTGGAAAGCGTCTTCGGCGTCCTCCGTCCACACATAAGGTCGGTGTTCCTCTGTCAGGCGGGTGAGGGGTTTGGCGATGTTGTCGGCCTTTTCCTCTAAATCATTAAGGCGGTCGTCTACTTGACCCATCCGCTTGCCCAGATTCATGACGTCATCCCTCACGCCGGCCAACCGTTCCTCAAATTCGGCGGCGAGAGCCTCGTTCGCCACCTTCATTTCCGTGGCCAGACGGTCGTTCGCTGCTCTCATTTCTGTGGTTAACTCGGCCTTCATTTCTTCCATCTTCTTGGTGATGTTGTCGTTAGCCGTCTTCATTAGTTTCAGTTCCGCGGCCAGGTTGTTATTTGTAGTCTCCAGCTTCGCGGCCAGGCTGTTATTTGCCGCTTCCGTTTTTGTTGTTAATTCGGCCTTCATTTCTTCCATCTTCCCGGTGATGTTGTCGTTGGCCGTCTTCATTTGTTTCAGTTCCGCTAAAATCTTTTCTAATGCTGCCTCCATTGTGTTATGTCGCACTTCTGACACCAATTGTGACTTTGTGGGTTCGTGAAATGAAAAGTCCAATTTCACCGCTCAAAACTGTTCTTTATTTCCACCGACTTACAGTTAAACACTTGCCAATTACGCAGAATTGCGTACTGCACACAATTACAATTCACCAGTTCGTCCGTTACAATTTCACTTGTACTCGCGATTACATCAACTGCGATACTCATACACAGTTACGTACAGTCTTCCGTTGCACAATCTTTTCGTTCATTAACACGTCACTGACTAACACTGCCTTCTTACACCAAGAACTGTCACTCACTGACTAACTCATTCTCTGAAACCCTTTTTATAGGAATGTCACTGTTCCTCTAGAAGTCTCTGGTTTCCACAGGAAGGTTCCAGTAGATGAAAGATCCCGTAATTTCCAGAACACAGGTAGAAGAGAAACAGACCGCACAATCATGTTTTTCCCCCAGCCATCCCTGTCACCACTATAAGACGGATGAGGGGGAGGCGTGGCTAACACGGACCTCCCCTGTCTTCCGCTCTCAGCTGCTTCCATAGGGTGTTTCAACGCCCGGGTGACAATATGAATTACAAATTCACACTTCTTCTACGAAGATGACCAGAAATAATAACAATTCCAGCAGGCTGTACGCTACTCAGGCAGGAGACTGGAATTTATACCATCACAAAATCGTTAATAATGGCAAATTATGGACAACCCAGCTAAACAATGCGACAAATAGACTACAGTTGGAAGAGGTCATTGCCAACATATGGCAAGAACTGAACAATATAACCAGTACGTGCTTCCCACCTTTCTTACCTACATCCAAATTCAAGCCCTGGTGGTCCCCACAATTAAATGCGCTCAGGAAGAAAGTAAATGCAGCCAAACGAAGAGTAAACAGATGCAAGAATCCAGTACTCAAAGAGATTTACGATACCAGCCGTAAAGCCGTAAGAAACCACTACAAAATGGAACTGAGGAAAGCAAAGCAAGACTCTTGGAAAACGTTCTGCACAGAAAGTATAAAAGAGTCGCCTTGGAAACTGTATAAAATCTGCAAATCAGGACTCACCAAACGAATGCCTCTATCTACACTAACCAAAATCGATGGAACTTCCACCACGTCGGAGGCCGACACAGCAAAAGCCCTTCTCGATAGATTCCTCCCTGATGACAACCACGCTGTCGAAAACGAGGAACAACGTGCCATCAGAACAACAAGCTTAGACAGGCTTCCAGATACTCCTCTCGAACCAGACTTCGAGGATCATGAAGTAGAAGATATTGTAATGAAACTCAATGAGAAGAAATGTCCTGGCCCTGATGGTTTTGACGGCGCCATCGTTAAAAATATCCACAAGGTACTGCCCAACTTCTGGAAGACAATGTTTAATAAGTGTCTAAGTCTAGGTTGCTTTCCCACAGTATGGAAAGATGCAAGAGTTATTGCAATTCCCAAAAGAGACAAGAGTAAGCTGAAATCAGTAACAGGATATCGAGGAATCAGCCTGCTATCAATCCCAGGAAAATGCCTGGAAAAATTGGCTGTGGAAAGATTAAATTATTTTCTTCAATCGACCAATCAATTACCCTTACAACAATATGGTTTCACAGCAGGAAAATCTACTACGGACGCCATAAAAGCAGTCTCAGATTTTGTCCACCAGAGCAAACGGCTAGGACTGAAAAGCTGTCTACTTACGCTGGATATCGTCGGAGCTTTTGACAACGCCTGGCATCCTAGTATCCTAGCTCGCCTACGGGAACTGAAGTGTCCCTCCAATATTTACGATTTAATTAGAGATTTTCTACTAAATCGAACTGCCCAGCTCAAATTAGCCAACACGGTCATCTCAAAGGCAGTAACCAAAGGTTGTCCACAGGGATCCGTCGCTGGTCCCACCTTATGGAATGTCCTAGTCAGCAGCCTAATAAAACTACTGGAAGATGTACCTGAAATGGAGACGGTTGTATACGCCGACGACATTATGCTCATGTTCAGAGGTTCTTCGCACACTCATATTCTCTCCACCCTCCAGCTAGCTCTCCAAATCACGCAGGATTGGTGCAGGAAAAACAAGCTGGAAATCGCCAACGACAAATCTGCATTGATGCCAATGTACGTGAGGAAGAAGGTAGAATACATCAGTCATACTACAGTCACAGGACGACGGATAAATGTAGTGACGAAGTTGAAGTACTTGGGAGTAATGATTGACAACAAAATGGACTGGTACCCTCACATTCTTTACCTGGAAAACAAAGTAATACATATACGCAACAGTCTAGTGAGATGCTCCAAAAGTACATGGGGAATGTCCTATCCTCAGCTAATGACTATTTATAACCACGCCATTCTTCCTGCAATAATGTACGCTGCGGAAGTCTGGAGTACGTCTGCATCACAAAGGGCCACACTCAAATTACGCCAAATCCAAAGATCCTTCTTGATTTTCGCTACAAAAGCGTACAGAACTGTATCAAACAACGCCTTGCAGGCAATCGCAGGTGTTATGCCCATCGAATCATCTTACATAACGACATTAAAGCTATATCGAAAGGACACTCCACTAATGCAGTAACTCCGATGCTGAAACGAACGGAAATTCCAACCAGATCCAAAGGTATTCATCCCAAAGATAACCACATCCATATAAATACTTCAGGAGAATTAGGGAAAGCTGAAATTCTTATTTTCACAGATGGTTCCAAGACAGTAAACCACGTTGGTGCAGGAATGGTGGTTATAGAAAACTCCAAAGAGATCTACATAGGAGTTCAAAGATTAGACCTAGAAAACTCAGTATTTCAGGCTGAACTTCTAGGTATTAAAGCAGCTGTGGAGTGGATAGAACAACAGAAAACCGGTAGCACAACTTTCGCCATACATGTTGACTCAATGGCCGCTCTCCTCGCCATTGCACATAGAAGAACAACCCACCCCTTGGCCGTTCAGCTCAGAGAAAAGATCATCACCCTAAACAAGGCATACAACGTCACTCTTCACTGGGTCAAAGGACATGCAGGTCTACGGGGGAATGAAAGAGCTGATTACCTCGCTAGGATTGCTGCCAGTCACAGGACCACCTTAGACTAAAAATCAATTCCCATAACTCGGGGCAAGCAGCTGCTAACCGAATACTACACTACAGTTTGGAACTCCATATACACCAGATCCAACAATGCCTTTCATACCAAACTTTTCATTCCCAACATACAACACCGTCTGTCCTTATCTCTATGGCCCAATCACATAACCACACAATTCCTCACAAATCACGGCCGTTTCCAGGCCTACCTTCATAGAATGAAAATAAGAGCCTCGCCATCCTGTAACTGCACTGAAAAACACCCACAGACGGCTCTGCATTTGATGACAGAGTGCAGTAATTTCTCAAGAGATCGACCAGACGTTTTATGTTCGGCCCCTCTACCCGTGGTTCTGAAGATTCACTTCAACACAGTTCGAGTATCAGGATTCATCAAGAGCATCTACCGCACACTTGAATAAATCTGTATAGTACTGTGTAAATAACTACTGTAAATAATCCCGTGATATACCTTTAGGTAAAACACGGGCTGTAAAATATTGTTTAAATAAATAAAAAAAAACAGAGTAGAAGAAACATATGATAAAAACAAATACAGATCTGCCTAAACACCTAATTTATTCCAAATAATATTTCTTATCATCAGACGTTTAGGAAGTGTGCGTTGTTGGTCTGAATGTTTTAGAAACTTCATATGTTTTCCCCATGTCATACAATTCTAAAACATTGTCTACTTATCTGATTGTAAATATTTAGCTACAGGTATTCCCTTTGTATTTTAAATGAAATATGTGATGAAACTACGTATTTATGTAAAAGTTTATAGCAAGTTTAAACAGATGGAAGAAAGTCTCTTTCAAGAATTGTTTTTAGAGGTATTACAAGAATAAATAATAATACTGCTTAGAAAAGCTCATGTGAATGTATCGGATCATAATTTCTCGTCCTTTTTACATTCTTAACGTAAATAAAATCAATTATTAGTGAAATATTGAGTTTGTGTATCCATTAGACAACAATGTGATTTCCTAACACACAAATGTTACATTCTGCTTTGACATCGACTTTCTTAACGAATTCTGTGGAATCAAGTTATACACCGACCGCAGATATGCACCAAGTAAAACCGCCACATGTAAATGAACGACAAATTATTGGACACACAAAATGTTATTTGAATTGCCCATCAATCAGAGAGGAGCCTTATTGCTTTTTTCCCCTCGGGGACTCTGAAAGTCATTTTGCAATTTATTCGATATCGTGTTAGTTGATTTTACGTAGGTAGTTTTTTGAGCTACGTAACAAATAAAAGTCAGGAGAAATCCAATCGATGTAGTTATGGCCATAAACCAGCTGAGGGAACCACCTACATTGTTCAGTAATTTCAAGAACCATTTCCAACCGTGCCAAGCACATACCTAATAATGTCAGGAGAACAAAGAGTCCGTTACGTGAAACGCTGACGCTGTAGATTATACTACCCACTAACATGCACTGCATGGTCATTCCTCTGAACTTCCATGCTATGATGTATTTTAAACATAGAACAGGTATTGGAATTTATTTTCATAAATCTTCTCGTCAAGATTTCACGTTAGTTAACTGCTTATCTTTGTAGATTTTAAATTCATTTTTTGATGAAGCAGATAGTACCTAAAATATGTTTAGTACATATTTGGTGCATCTTATAAGCAATAATCTTAGCCAATGCAATGAAAATCAGTTGCTCTTGAATATGAATATAATTGCGATTTTAAAGCTGCTATCAATGATATATGGCATACGAATTCAGTATAGACTGAAGAGTAACAGAAGCTAATAATGAGATGTACTTTGAATGCAATTATCCTATCAATGTCATCCTACAGTTATATTCGAAGTTGGATTAAACATTAACCGCTGCATAGTAATCACTAAGAGCAGGAGCTGTATATCTCCGTGACATTGCATAAGGCGGCGGCATTTTGAATTTTTAGGTAATGCCTAAGGTAGCCTTTTCAGCCAATAGTAGTAGCTGCAGAGTTGTGAAGCGATCACGACAAAAAAAGAAGACACATTTATGTTCCGGGAGAAGATACCTTTCTTCAAAGAGAGGGCTAAGACAAGATAACAGCCTTATTTAAAATATTTGTCAGATGTTGGAAGTAGCCTAATGGAGCTGCATCTCGAGCAGGCTGGTCTTTACAGGGTTTTTGAATACAGTATGCTCTTCTCTCTTTCCAATAAGCTAAAAATGTCAAACTTTCAAACATGCATTGCATAACTGCGTCTGTTAGAGCATGGGTACCCTGACGCTATCATAATTGAGATCATTCTGTTTTAATGTTCGATTTATATGATACCTTTAACAATTAATGTCACATCAGCGACACGGAACAACAATCACCATGGAACAATTGCACAAAGGCAATGATGTTTATTCACTCAAAGCAGCAATAACCTTTCGGATGGCATTAATTTAGATAGTTAAATTAAATTCACAAATATTTACAAATATACATTCACACTTCCAAACGTTGGGGAGGATGGGAAATAATCGTGTCTTAAACTACTCCCTCCAGCTTGGAACTGAACTCACTAACTCACAGACACAGTCTCCGAGCTATTTGTTAGGATTCAAACTAGAGATTTCGAAGGCACCTATTTGGGGTGACTGCGAAAATGTAACACCTCGTATGGCAGTGGAGTTTCCTCATAAAGGTAGTTCACCACTGATTCTATGAGTTCAGTGAACTTCTTTTCCTGAGGCTCGTTCCTAGAGCTGTTATGAGAAATCCATGACCTACGCTTGGAGTTCGAAGATGAGTCTCATGAGTATCAGCTTCGTGCAAGAACTTTCGTGCAAGGACTGTCTTTCATAAAGGGATCTGACTAACCACCCGAGTTGCTTATCAAATCTGATAAACTTTTGCACAGTGTTTTCTCAGGTCAATTGGTGGTGCACAATGAAGCGAGGACCAGAGTTTCGAACCGATGATAAATAATTGAATTCTGGACGACAGAAACGTAGTTGTAGCCTCTAGACAATTTCAATGGCTTTTAGCAGCTGACGAGTTCGTCTGAATAGTTCTGAAGTTGGGCATGCCGGACGGAATGGGTAGATGTGACGGAGTAATTTTTAATAGTAAATTTACGTCCTCCAACGTTAAGTCATATCGGACGATGAATGAATGGGTGAAATGATGCTCAAATGAGTCCGGGGTCCATGGAGCTTAGAGGTACCCGACATTCATCTTTCAGGATAAGGGAAAACTCCGGAAAAATCTTATCCAGGTAACTCACCCCGACCGAGATTCGAACTTGGGACCTCTTGAACGTGAGGCAGTGTGACGGAGTACCACATTCAGAATATGCTGGGGAGAAAGTCGTGGCCGACGATTTCAGAGCCTCGATGCGAGACCACAGATCTACATTTTGGTTTCGTTGAAGATTTTTTTCATTGCACTCCACTTCATTCGTCCAGTATCTGCAATTACCATTGCGGGAATGCACACGTTGGAGTGCAGCAGGGCTAGCTCTTGATCGAAATCCAGCTCAGGGCTGCTGAAAGATATTGCTGAAATGGAAGGATTTTGGTGCTCATGATATCGAGTACATCTTATCTACCGTGAGCCGAGAAGAACGTAGGACTTGTCCGTCCGTGCGCGATGAATCTTGGTTTACCGTCGACGAAATGACCTACGGCTATGCCCTTGAGCAAGTTTTGCGTTGAGGTCTTCTGCGATGCATACCACAATTATGCATGGTGCAGTCCGACAAACTTTTTCTATTTTTTAAATTATTTACATTGTCTTGTTTAATTCTTAGGGACTGTAAGATACAGATAAGAAGGTACACTACTAAAATATAAAACTCATTAAAGCACAACTTTCACTCCCTTTCAGGAACATTCACAGCTATTTGTCAAATTTAATTTTATTTTCTTATAAATGTTATGTCACCATTCTTTTGTACTCCCATAATGCCATGCAAGGAGGATGAACTTTCAAAATCAACATATAACGGCTTGTATTTTGAAGCTATGAGCATCGTCATAGTCCACAGCATCTGCTTTTTAGAACAAAATGAAATGTATGATGAAACTATATCTGTAAATGTTATCGATTAACATGAACTAGAAGAGCAAGCTTTCGTTACTATATTTTTAGATGGTATAAAATAAACCTTAATTCACGGAACTCATATGAATGTAACTTCACATTATTTTGTCTTTAGTATCTGTTAGTCCCTAGAAATATTTGAGAATATTTTGTGTTAAAGTTAAGCATTACTTAATAAAGTGGATGTGCTACAGAGCAACAAAACTCCGTAGAAAATACTTTTTCTCAAGCAGCAGAACATGGGGATCAATCTTATACAGCAAATACTGGTACAAGGATTTCAGGTAATCACTCGGCGCTAACCGTGGCTCACAAAATTGAATGCTACAGCAAGAAGTAACAGAGAGGAGAATAAAGGGAGAAGAGAGAGAGAGAGAGAGAGAGAGAGAGAGAGAGAGAGAGAGAGAGAGAGAGAGAGAGAGAGAGAGAGAGAGAGCAGTACTGCAGGCAAGGGAGAGATTAACTGCAAACTTGGCGTGGGGCTGGAATTTGCTCATCCAATAAGGAAACACAGATTGCTTGCGCTCATGCTCGTGTTGCTACGAATGAATAGCTGGCGGAAAGGGTCATCAGCCACTGTGCTGCTAGGTTCCATCTGATGAACAAACATCCACATTTACATGTGCATTCATTGTCGTATTTGTGGCATCTGTCTCTGTTGGAGATGCACGTCATACTGTTTCCAGGAACGCTTCATAGTTTTTAGGGAAGAGAAAACACGCTTATTTCAATCCTGCGTACACTAAAAGCATATTATTCCAATTTCAGTCATGATCTACTATCTCCAAAATTATCTATGAAATTAGACCTAAATGTTTACAGCATATTTATAGATGCCTTTTAACTTCACAATATTTACATAAAAAGGGTAGGACCGTTTCCTAATTAAATTTTATTAAAATTAAAAGTAAAACAATTCTTTAAAAATAGCAGAACATCGTACGTATCAACCAGAGCTGATCAAGAATAGCATTAAGATTTTTCAAGTACCTTAAAATTTAATTTGAACTTATACATAGCAGTTGCGATATTTAGTACTGGTATCAGTTTGTACAGCAAAACTTTCCCTGAAAGATGGGCTGTATTCCTAAGAATATGGATGTTACTACTTTTTCTATGAAGCCGTGAAGAACTCAGGAGTAAAAAAGGACAGCTGGAACATAAATTTTAATACATATTTAAAATCAACCACTAAGCCTGCAATGTCTTCCATTCAATCATAAAATTTGATATAATATCTTCTTGAGAGATTTGAAGCTTTCTCGGCGCTGATTCAATAAGATGGTTACTCGGGATTCTTCTTTAACGTCCCTCTTTAACTGCACTCAGCATTACGTGCTGTCAGTATATTCTTGTTCCTCTTAACCCTTATGTCCCTAGGCGATGGGCTGAGGAACAGAACCTCTGGATCACTGAGAGAGAACACCCAGGTTAGGTGATCAGCCCGATGCTTGGTATGAGAGTGAGGAAAGTGGATGATAGTATGACGGTAAAATGAAATGACAGGAAAGATGATGGAGCAATTGGTGGAATGACGGCAGAGGAAGCCAGAGGACTC
>CM060949.1:99542722-99597253 GCA_030765055.1 Mantis religiosa
GCAATTCTTGAGCTAATTACTCTAATCAATGCCACTTCTCTTGCCCTCCGCGCCGAATCCTGGGGAATAACGGCAGATGCTGCTATGACGTGCCAAATGATATGCTGCAACTATCTTGTGCCACATCCAATGCTGCGTCTATAAGGTGTTAATAGACTTCTTAAGGTAAGGTATAAGTATAATACACAAAACATGTATATTTAGTACACTGTAAATTAAGACAGACATAAAACTTTCATGCTAACTGTACTTGTACTTTTCCATTCTATATTTTTGTACTTTTTTATTTTCATCTCGCATTGCCTGAAAACAGCACACTAACGTTAAAACTAATAGAGCAATCGACATTAAATCCCTTTCTTCACATATTTAAGAATAAAACATATTAGAACATAATTTATCTGACACTGAATTATATTCTAATTTGTATACATATAGCATCGTAACGATGCACATTGGTGCAAGACATAAAATTTGTGGAAAATTTAAAGTGGAAAAGCACAGGTAATAAATTAAATATTAGTTTTAAAGAAATATAATTTTAATGCCTAATCTCTCCAAGTAAGTTATTTAACAAATGTAATCCTGCATTCTGAGTAATTTTAGGTTTTCGAATATTTACATTAATACGTAATTTTTATATATGTAAAGTTAAATGATTTTGATAGAACATTCAATATATGTAAGACTATAAGAGAGGATAGAAATTGATTGTATGGTCACTATATGGGTATAGTAAAGCCAAAATGAAATGAAATGTGTAGTGTTTAACGCCCGCTTTTACTACATACGGCACCGCAGGCGATGACACTGATGGTACATGAGATGAAGATGGAGCACCGGTGGAATGAGATGGTGGGGGAAACCGTAGACCCCGGAGAAAACCCACCCCAGCGCCGTGTTGTCCACCACAATCTCACTTTGAGGTTGCCTGGGATCGAACCCGGGCCGCCTTGGTGTGAACCAAGCAGTCTAACCACTGAGCCACGCGCGGCCATAGTAAAGCCAGGTTTACAGTAAGATATTTGAGATAAGTTGTAGACGTGTTAGGCTCTACAACGTTACTTATCTGTAAGTGAGGGTCTCTTTATTTCATTCACTAAAAATGTAACTATTTAGCAGTTTTTAATGTGCGATGATATCTGTTGTTGGGGTGGACATGCATGAATTTAACTGCAAGGAATTTCCTATGAAGGTTCTGAATTTCCTCCTAGCTCAAGGTGCATGGATCTTTGATCTCAGGAGTGGTACACAACAGGCTGCTTCGTTTTTCTCTCCATTTATCTCTTGTTGCCTTCCCTTCATATATGGAACTTCGCACACACACATTTCCCTTCGCACCGCTGCTATGATTAAGTTTACATTACGCGCATCTGATCAGCTGTATTCAACGCTAACTTCCAGAACATTACTGCATTCGTTGATATGCTTCTCGAAAACCATTGAAGTGTCTCCGGCTTTCCCAGTTAATTGTAAATTACCTCCCCTTCTCAGGTTATTGAACAAACCCTTTTACCTGTCTTTGCTTGTTACTCGATCGAGCCTCCAAAGAAAAAAACTAACGTATCTTTCGTTCTTCAAAAGTAAAACTAGGTAGGATGTTTTGACAGTTTCGACTTTCTGAAACGAGATGTTTAATTGCTCATACTTTATTGCTTAATTTTGCCAGTAGCCTTATAGTTGGTTATGGCTTTTGTCGGTACTTTGTGCTGCTGTCTGTTATATTAGGTAAGCGTATCTACTCTACTGTGACAAGGTGTTAATGACTTTCGGGGTGACCTCTTTAGTCGTACCCTCAAACTACATGAACAACCGTGGGCAGCCTGGATGTTTCTGTTTTTCATTCCCCAGAGATCCAGTTGTTCTAGGTTTTTACCAAGTTCTAAGAGAAAATGAGCCCTCATTTTATCTGTAATTGAATTTCTAGATCATTGTTGCTTTGCAAGGAAGAGCACTTGATTTAATGTGTACTTTATTTTTAGGGGCAAAACAAAATGTCAAAAACGCTTCCAACAATAAAACAATAGACCTGCATAAAGAATAAAAAGTAAACGTATGCAAAGGAAATCAGCACTCCCAAACATTCTGCTTAATTTAACATAAAAATGGTTGATTAATTGTATTTATAGTCAAATAATCAAAGAAAGAAATGTGTTAGTTCCTCATAAATGCATTTTTGCAACAGACGAACACACTGTTGATTATGGCTACCACTCCAGAGGAGGACAGGATGAAATGAACTATAGGAGGTAAACAGGCCTGGCAGCTCCAGGCTCAAAAATCCGCCCTACTGCTGAACACAAATAGGTATTTTTAAATGTTTATTTAATTTTTTAAAATATTTTAAATATGTGTTAATGACGCTGTCAATTGTCAGGATCACACACCGGTGTGGTCGTCCTCCATGGTCTAGGGGTAACATACTAGCCTCCGGCTTCCAAGGTCGCGGATTGAAATCCGTCGGTGGATGATGAATTTCCAGGGCCTAAAAGTCTTTAACTTAGCTTTCTTCGGAAGGGAAGTAAGTCGATGGTACCATGTTGTAGTTTTAGGGCCTGATAAAGAGGCCTCTGATCTTTTACGCCCAATATAGAATGGGACCCTGAAACCAAAGATGTTAAAGAGCATCCATAAAATCCTCCCTGTGCCGGAATTTAATCCCGCAAGAGCTATCTTATATTTAAGTTAATCTGCTCATATGAGGCTGTCGTTCTTAAGCATACCTAAAAACCATTACTCTGGGCCATGCTTGAACCCGCGCTAACGCCTAAGAACTGTGTCATCAAGGACCTAGACGACCTTTTGGAGGACCATGAGCGACCCATAACCAATTAGCGTTCAGTGTTTCAGGTAAATGGTTTTCTAAGCAAGTATCGGCCAAGGAAATCTGGTAAGTATTCGTCTAGATCCGGGAAAACCATAACAAATAGGACAAAGTGGGAGGTATATGGATTCAAAATGTAAGACTACCATGTTACAGTAGAGTCATGTTGCTCGGTTTAATATGAGTTACAAACGAGGCACCACAAATAATTCTGAACGACCTCTTTCGTACAATTGAAATCTGCTTTACATACAAGTGACCAGTTGTAACAATTCATCATGACTAAGATAACAATTTACATATCTAAATAACACGAATAAAGGAGCTTTTTATGAAATAGAATTCCTAATCTTCACAGAAGTTAAAGGCATATGGAGGCGGGCCGTGCTGCAGACTCCAGCGAATCCTAAGCTTGCCCATCCTGTTAACGCTGCCGAATGTGGTGCACGCATCTCACACGCCTGAACTGAGAACATTATCTCATTAATTACGCTCGGATAAGTATTTGAAAATGACAGATACTGACATAATAAGAAAGAAATTTGTTTTCTGATCATGACGGTATAAAAATCCTGCCTCTACGTTGCTTAGAACGCGAGCGATGCACACTTTATCTTTCACATGGTTACGGTTACCCAATATCCATCCATTTAACACATATAAGCCTGAAAAACAACACCGTTCCTTCCTCACAGCATTTATCTCAAGCATAAACAGTTCACTTACTGCACGGACTTTGAAACAGACCGAGATCAGTTCGTTTTCAGAGTAGTGGTGTGTTATCTTGCTAAAGTGAACGGCATCTTTAAGCCATGTATCTAACTCGAGATGAAATACTGTTAATAATACATTAAATTATTATACACATATCTTTTCTCCAGTGCTTGTGATCCGAGTGCGTGAAATGTTCCTCAAAGCTGGGACAAGTGATTTTTCGATCAACAAACGTGAAGAGCTTTACATTCTCAGAGCAGAAAAGTTATATTTAATATAAAAAAGTTTTTACGAAAGCTTTCCGAACCAAAATATAGGGCAACTGTATATTAAAAAAAACAGCAATTAACTGTAGAAATTAGTGGTGTAGTTAGTGTACACACAGTGTCACAAATTTGTAGTGAAGCAGCTTCATCCTTAGAAAAAGAGAGAGTTCAGTAATGGAGTTCAGCCTGCTTTTAATCAGCCAACCGCCGCAGCACAAGCAGATTTTACCAGTGGCATCGAAAATTCGTAGAAGATGCGTCTGCAAACGGTAAAGCACGGGACGTCCACGCACATCGAATGAAAATGTCGAGCGTATTCATACATCTTAAGAAAAAATATCCACAGCCCGACAAGTCAGGAACTTGAACATTCCTTGACATTAACCAACAGTATGGCGAGTTTTGAAAAACCGCCTGAACCTGAAACCGTAAAAACAATTATTGTAATCAATGCAACCTCACGACCACAATTAATGGTATCAATGTCGCATTAGCATATAGATGATATGGAAGAACAATTTTTCTGAATGATTATTTTTTTCCAGTGAACCCACTTTCATATTTCCGTATAGTTAAACGGCATAACTTTAGAATTTCAGCAACTGAAACTTCTATGTTAGTTATTGAACATCAAAGATATTCATCGAAGATTTATGTTTTCTGTGCCATATTTGTAAACAAAGTTTATGGACTTTTCTTCTTTATGCGACAGGACTAAACAGTCTCGACACACTTCTAAACCGATTATTTCCTCAACTTGAAGATGATTCAGATGAATCCATCTTCATGCAGATGGTGCTACTTCTCATTTTTCCAATCACGTCTGATGTTACCTGAATGACACCATTCTACAACATTGGATTGGAAGAGGACGAGATCAACTTCATGACCGTTGGTCAATCAGATCTTCCCCAGTCACTCCTTGAGACTTTTATCTGTGGAATGAAGTAAAGACCTGTTTTTATACTCCCTATACCTGAAGATCTTAAAAGTCTGCGTCGTAGAAATGCTGAAGCTTGAATTCGATAACTAAAGACCAGCTGATTCCTGTGTGACAAGAAGTGAGCCACCGTTTTGATATTTGTCGTGTAACACATGGTGTTCATATTGGACGTATAAAAAGTGAAAATTGAACGTCCTTTCCAGCAACGTTGAAACTGTGTTTATATCTTTTGTAGCTTAGAAGAAAAAAATGTCCGAAATCTGTTACTTCTTTTTAAATAGTCCTATTTGAAAATTGAAACCAAGAACAATAAATATCTTGGAAGAGGCTAACGCCACAAAAATGTACATATTTCATTCACATTGGTGTTTTACGACGTTCAAATTTATGTACACTAATTGTATGTCTATCTCACATCGATTGTGCACAAGTATACAGAATAAACAAGACGCCACGTCTCTAATCACAAACATTAAGATATGACATAGTCAGTAATGGCCCTTGCATTTGAAGCGTTTTAGTCGTGTCGTAATCCATCATAATGTAAATATATGCTAATTATAAAATAAATGATCACCTGATGAGATTTTATATTTAAATCCACAAAAGGCTATCTAATCTGTACGTAATTAACACGCAGTGTTCTACGTCATTTCGCGCATAGCTTAAAATTAGTATAAATGTCACAATATTAATTCTTTTAGATAATGTATAATTTTGACATGTTTATGGTGTTTAAACTGTAATAACAAAAAATACATTATTTTAAGACCAAAGCATAATTAATAGTTTGGTATTACCCGCTATATATTCTCCTTTGCTGAAGGGAATTATATTTAAGTTACTACAATTATATAGGTGTACCATTTATGGTTTAACTGAAAGATACTATTTACTTGTAAATGAAATATCACAATAAAATGCTTCCAACGAAAGCATAAACTACAATAAACACATTCGCAGAGTGAACAATAACCTTCAATTATTGCATAAATATTTAATAAATACATTCTTAGGAGATATAACGACACATGCAATGAAGGTTTAATAAGTGTGAGTTGTAACAAAATATATTAAGGCATTCCTTGAAACATTCTTTTAATATCAAAATAAGAATACAGCAATGTGACAACTATTTGTTAAAAGAATAAGCGCTTGTAAGACATTACATCATCACTTAAGAGTTCCCTAATATATATCGCAAAAACAAATTGCTGGTAGTAAACAAATAAAAACTTTAGACACTTTTGTAGACTTTCAATGCATCTCCCTTATGATGCTGTTTTCTGGAAGATTAAGGATCTTAGCTCAAGGATTATGCTACTGATTACAATTTAATTCAGTATGCTTTTATTGTTGAACCTCTACAGTAAAGGAAATGGCCCTTGTCGCATAGCTTCATACATGCCGGCGTACTTAGTACAAATAAAGACAAACTGACAAAACGAAGCAGGCAACACTTAAAGAAGACGGAATTATATCGTGCAAATTTTCTTACGTCCAGACATTCCTATTCAAAATTTTCTAATATAATTAACACTTCATCTTGTGACAGGCGTGTCATTACGATCAAATGCATCATTGTTTAACAACACGTGATCTTCCTTCTAGAACAAGCAGTTCAATATTTACTTGCAGGTAAGCTCTCAACCAGGCTGTGGGAATGTATTGCTTGTAAACATAGAACTTAGAATGTTATTCCGCAATTCTTGTATTTTCAAATAAATTTATGTCGCACCAGAATGTCAGTTAGGTACTCCGTATTTTATTTACATATAATAATTTCTGTTAATAATAATCACTGTTTCTTATTAACCATTTACGTCTAAACCTCCGAGTATAGGACAATTTCAGTAAGTTCCCTCGTATACAATTATTTTATGTGTATTCTAGGGTCGGTATTCACAGAACTTTGCAGTCTAATTAATGCGCCCTGAAGGGGATATATAAATTTTGAAGAATTTGGGAAAAGAAGAAAAATATGTGTTACACTCACATTGTTCGTGTTGTTTTTTTATTTCTTCCATAAAATTTGTTCTTACTAGTCCTGATTTTCCTATTTTTAATTATAGGATTTAAATCCTTTTGCTTTTTAGACAGTGAGATTTATATTAACACATATAAATAAATATATTTATAATTAAGTTGTTATTCATCAATAATGCAATCTTTTGTACAGTAGATCTAATGTAGATCCTTTTGCTAAATATACCTATTTAATCAGGTATAATATGTGCAAAATAAATACCAATGTGTCAAACATAGGTTTACTTATTGTGTAGCTCGTAATGATGCTTATTTCTCGTGTCAGATTGTATTGATAGCAAGCAGCGGAATATACTTGCATGCACCTTTTTAAGGAAATCGAATACCTAACAAAATCTGTATACTGATGTTAAACTGTTATTGTATAGCTATAGAATGAAACAGACTAGATCAACAGCACCAAAGAATTTAAATTAAATCCTGTAGGTGTAAAGAACTAATACAGCACTAAATTACACTTTTAACTCATACGTCATTTTCTGCCATTTCCGCCCTCGAAAACAGAGGTATGAAGCATTCCAATTTGGGTAAAATGGTTTTATTTCCATCCGTGCATATTTCGAGACCGGGTCAATAATCCTAATGCTAGCCATTCCGATTTCCTCTATAGATACATGTGCAGAAAGTCAAGCTATAAAATCAAATCTACCGTGCTTTCCTGGCCATCTCGCTACTTCGAGAAAATAATAAAAACGATCGTGAAAACCATGCCCTCATATGGGAAGTGCACATTACTGCTGACATCTCTCACACTATTGCAGATTTATCATCACACGTCCTCCCCGAGGCAGAGCAGCCCAAAATTAAATTTTGATGTATTCCGATATGAGCGGCAGAAAACAATAACGTCAATCTCCAAGGCACCCATCATATGCTGAACGTTGTTTCCAGCTCCATTGTTACCAGGCGATGCCATTTGCGTCTATAAAGCATTCTTTTAGGTTAAAATGGAATACAGTTTCGATCCAAAAGCGCATATGAAAGAGACTGGCCTATTCTGAACTGCTAGATACAGTGCAGATATAAGAGTGAGCAGATTTTGCCACCCTCACAACTAGAGATAATTTTAAGCTTCCTAGAAATCCTATAACTTGTTATATATGAGTGGAAGAAATTATATAATGACTCCTAAAAGCGTATGGTTCTTTCTGTCTTTAATTACATAAACAATATTGTCATAATGCAATCTGTTTGAGTCCCTGAGAAATTGACAATATAAATGCATATAAACTCAAATAGTCCAGAAAAGTTAAATATATACCTACAGTATAATCACATAGTACATCTCTAAATTACATCAACTAAAATAACCAAGCTAGGAGCAAAGTATACAATGAAAACCCACTCTTATAGATAATTTTACTGCTTCATATTAATTATTAAGTTTTAAACTGACGTAAACATAGATTGCTTGTTTATAGCGCTACGCACAGTAATTAGGGGACGTACAGTATCAAAATTTGATACTGCAATTTCGCCGAAAATACATACTTTCAAACATATTGAACACCAAAAAAAGCCTTTTAAGGAAACATTCTGTGTTTGCATGCATGCGCGCGCATGTTTACCGCATGATTTTACCGCATGTTTAATATATGTAAAAAGAATGAAATGTGTATCTTGAATTCTTTGTAGCGACCTCAGGGGTCCTCTTTAATATGAGTAACTTACATAACTGGCAAACCTGTACGAAAATGTAGAGCTTATTAAATTAAGAACTTATTTTTTTATGTTTTGTTGACCGAATCATTTAAGTGATATTGCTTATTTGTTTCAAATGTGCAATACTTATTCTTCCCAGAAATAGGAATACGTTATTCATTTTCTTTTGTATTCCTTGGCCATGCAGAGAGAACAAATTCAAACCCATCACGCAGTGACTAGCTAATAAAAAATTTTACTGTCGCTTAAAGTTTATTGTATTGCCTTGCACCTAAAGAAAAATTAGGAGTTAGATAACTTCTGCACATGTTGATCTCGATTAACATGAAGTAACAGTTTTTAAGAACAGTATGTACAAGAATGGAGAAAATGTAGGTGCAGCACATCATATATTCCCTGTTTTATTTAATATAATTAAGGCATAAAACTTATTTACAGTGATTCTCATCCGTTTTCTACTATATACTTATTTAAGCAGATACATTAAAATTACATATAGTATTAAAATTGTTTTTGAAAATTAGAATCAGGTATTAAATATGAAATGTTGTGGCCAAGACTGGATCAATTTCAGATTTTGTGTGTCTACGGCGCAACTTCTGCATAGAGATATCGGCCTCAGATTCTCGAAGACCATCACAAATATTCTGAGATAGGATACATTGAAGGTGATGCTTCAAGCGAATTTAATCTCTGGGCTTCTGCTTAATTAGTGGTATACATATAGCTAGATTCTCTTTTCAGAACAGGAGTATTAAAATTGCATTACTTGGAGGATATGAGCACATATTTGGTTCGAGCATATAGCTATAGGATAATATTCGCTTATTACAGTTTCCGAGCCCATTTTCATGTCCACTGCATACATTTCACTCTCCGACGGGGATCCATATTTGTGCGGTAATGGGCGAGTGGTGCACGTTTTAATAGAGTTACGATATCGGACACTCTTGCGTCTCCGCAAGAGGATTTTCGAAATAATGGTCCCAGCCGCAGCTTCTCATGTGTGACATCTGCGGAAAATTGTGCATCACTAACACAACGCAGTAAGTGCTTTTACAGGTTCTGATGGAAAATACTGTTCAAAATTCAATTAGTAATGGTTGCTTTTTATGAGCATCGTCGTACAGTTTTAAGAAGTTTCAGTTTATATTCTAATCCGAACTAAGTTTCAGCTGATCTTGTAAGCCGAAATAAAATGTGTTATGAGACATTTTACTTTTAATATAATATACCTCCAGATTCCTAAGGGGCCTCCGAAGTTTAAGTAACCACATGTATGTAGTGTTTAACGCCCGCTTTTACTGCATACGGCACCGCAGGCGATGCCACTGATGATACATGAGATGAAGATGGAGCACTGGTGGAATTAGATGGCGGAGGAAACCGGAGATCCCGGAGAAAACCCGCCCCAGGGCCGTGTTGTCCACCAAAAATCTCACGTTGCGGTAAGTAACCACATGAAATAGCTACAAATAAAGCTTTAGTCAATGAAAACAAATATTAAATTTCATTAATTTTTAATAATATAGTTTAATTGATGTCACAATGCTTTGCTCTTGACAATTAAGTTCACAGAGTGAGAACTTGATTTGTGATGATGCACTACAGAGCAGCAAATGTTACGAACAACTACAGAACTAACTGATTCTAAAGGATGTAAGCATTCATATATGATTTATCCTTGTGGAAGGAGTTTTAGAAATGGTGAAGATGTAATATTTTTCAATGAGGCTTTATCACATGTACAGATTACGTAATTTTTTTAAATATAGGGTGGTTCTATTAAAATTGTCACTGAAAGTAGCTTTGAAACACAAACAGATACTGAAATTAAATCTTCATCATATGAAGGAAAGGAGCTCATTTTAGGAAATAGTAAGCTACGCTCAGAAACTTAAAAAAATTGTTAGTTTCAGCAAAAAGTTAGTTTTTATATTTAAATGAGATCCTCTATTATGTATAATGCAACTTAAATCATGAAAATCTACATTACGAATGGTGAATTTTCGGCATTACATCCCGAAAGAATTACAAACTGAGCTTGACCCTTGAGACGCGAAGAAACACAAAATAGTTGCACATTCTGAGGTTCAAAAGCGAAATTATGTTGCAGTTAATCACATGATAATTGAACGGTAGCCTCTTGCTCCCGAGGTCGCATTTTAAACTCGGTGGGGGGCTATGGATTTATCGGGGTTAAAACCCTTAGCATGGAAGAAACCCCTTGCGCATTCCTCACAACATACTTATCACTTATACACCAGTCCAGTATGTCAACTACACAACAGCAGCTTTCAAATTAGCCTGGAATGCTGTTAGTTCGTTCTGGAGTAACACCATGACTTGATGAGTACCGTATACCGAAGAGGCCACGTTTCCAAATAATGGAATGCAAACTTAGACACTTACTAGTCAACAGAAAATACAAATGGTCTTCGCCAAGTAGAGCATCAACGTCAGCGGATTTGCTTCGGAAGGGAACTAACGCCGGTGGTCCCATGTCGTAGAACCTTAAGCCTGATAACGAGGCTCCTGAGTAAATTTAAACGGTCTTTCACACCCAATATAGAATGGGACGCTCATAACCACAGCAATTAAAAGGCGTCCATTCATATAATCTCAATTTCAGTTACACAAGTTCTTAAAAACAATCTCATCTGTTCTGAGTCACTTAGTCCAGAAAAATCTGGAAAGTGGTAGTAAATATTCAATCACAGATTAATTGGATCAATTGTTTTAAAGAATTCATTAAAACAACCTTGACTTTATAGAGCAGTTAAACACTAGTTTCTCAAAGATATTTTAAACAGGTTGACATCTCATGTAATACTTCTAATGAATCCACGACACACATACGCAACCTCTATCCTAAAAGTTTTAAAGCTTGAGGACTTACATACACAGTTATGTAAAACAAAAAGAATGTTTTCTATGAAGTTAACTCGGAAAGAAACTATATAAGCAAACAATGAAGTGAAAATTGATGGCTCTCCACTGACACTGATACAGCTCTGAAATGATTGTTAGTCTAAATATTTGGCTTAGAATGCTTAAGCCATTGTAACACTTCGATAGGTATGTAAGAAGTAAAAAATATTACGGTGAATAAACAATATCCTCAAAGAGAATACTGTAGCGCAGATGGTAGCACATCTGCCTCACGTTCAAATGGAATCGGGTTCGAATCTCGGTCAGGGCGAGTTATCTGGATAAGGTTTCCTCCAGGGTTTTCCCTTATACTCAAAGGTGGAATAATTCTAAGTCTAACCTCCCTGGAGCCTGAGTTCATTGGAGTTTCATTTTATCCATTCATTTATCATTTAATAGGATTCATTGGAAGACGTAAATAAATAAAAAGGAGCATCAATGGCAATGCAGATTTTAGTTTCATTGCCCATTGGTTCTTAAATTGTCTTAATACTTATTCTGGAATTTTTTTAAGGAAATGGAAATTAACCTGTTCAGCGATTAACGTTAAAAGTTTAAATTGCAAAATCTATAGTTATCGGTAGTGGACAAAAAATTTTCATCACTTGACTACGATGAAAGCATTATATTCTGATATTATTGAAATAACAAGAAACAGAAAACATTTGTGAAGTATCTGAAAATATACAGGGAATACACTGTGCAGTGAATTCTAATCAAGTCACAATAGTAAAGCATGAGAGCGTACAGCAGACGTAATTGATAATGTGCACACACTGGAACAGAATACCTATTTGCCATTCTTTGCACAATCACTAAGGAAATTAACAGTGAAACAGGAGCAAAAGAGACATGTAACAAAACTGTACAATGCATCCATGCTTCCAAAAAAGCGACTTTCACCGCGTTAGTAGTGAACATATTCCACCACTGTACATGTAAAACAGCGGCTACACATATATCATACCCTAACGGCCTGGTTATAGCTACAATATTCCTATAATCCGCCGCCAAGTTACTTATGCATTCAGAGCGTCCTATAAACGTTGCCATTTTTCTCAACCCTAATGGCTTACGGTCTTGAATGGCTCCTTAAAACGACGGCTCCAATATGCACTTTAGAAAAGAGTTACTTTTATCCTCAATCATACTTTTATTGGAAATAATTCCTTCGTTCATTCTGGTCGTTGTACTGTGGTTTATGCATGGCCAAGAATCAAGATGTCTTGGTCACCATAACAACGGCGTTAACGAAGGGAATGACCACATGCTCATTCCTTAGAATGTTCACTGGCACCACATCGCCTGGAAGTGCTGTTTCCAAGAACCTCAGGCTAGTTTGTGGTCAAGTGTGGTTACGGTCTTCAAAGCAAGGTGCGAGACAAGCTCCAGTGCGTGGCCGATGCCCATTAGCCCTGTAGCTCTATCCTAAAGGCGTAATCTGACTTATAACAATCACATTACTTTCTTCATCAATGAACAGATATCATACATGTGTTATATTATTATGCCTAAGATAGTAGGTTATCATCTTATCAATTATTATAAGGTTAAGCGAAAGAATATCGCAATAAGGGTTTTGTCATCCAGCATCTTGAAAGAAGTTCTGTGCACTCACATAATTTCCTCCAATCTTGCACAACCTATTTCTACAAACGCTTGCTTATTCCTTTATTTACTTCATGTTAATCGATTATTTTATTGCTAGTTTTCTTGCTGGTGCAAGGAGAATATGGAAACATAGTAGCCTTTAAGCGATAGTGATATATTTAAAGAATTTGTCAATATGTGATGACTATAGCATTTAATTTTTTGCGTGTTCCGGATATAAAATACGACTTCCCGTTTCAGAAAAGTGTGAGAATTGAGAGATGAAAACAAATAACTAGGAATATCTAAGAAACGGTTCTTAACCCACAAAAAGGAGTGTTTGACATAAATTATTTGTTTTAACGAAATGTTCTAAGATCGTGTAGCAAGATTACTTTTTTACGGCTTACCAGTTATGTAAGTCATTCACTATGAAGAGAACATCAGAAGACATTTTCAGGAAATTCAAAATACACATTTTGTCTCAACAATTACTTAAACCTACGATATGTTAATAAAAATTGCGGGAGTCATTTTTGAGAAAAGAAACATTCTAAAAATGTTCCACATAAAGGGTAGTCAGGATATATTTTTTTTTTCGTAGTTTGCGTCCTCCGACGTTAAGTCATATTGGACGATGAATGGAATGGGTGAAATGATGCTCAAATGAGCCCAGGGACCATTGAGCTTAGAGTTACACGACATTCGTCTATCAGGATAAGTGAAAACTCCGGATGAAAGCTTATCCAGGTAACTAACCCTGACCGAGATTCGAACTCGGGACTTCTTGCAGGTGAGGCAGACATGCTACCACCACGCTACCGAGGCGGGCTGTCTGGGTATTGGGAGGATTTTCTCAATCATCTTCATGTCGCATCCTTGGAAGATACTGAACGTAAATACCAAGTTTACCGAGCGGAATGGCTCAGGTAAATGCGTCTGTAGCCCGCATTCAGGAGGCCGAGTTCGATTCCCATGGCCAACCTACCTGAACCATGGGTTATTTTAGGTGGTTTTCCCGGGTCACCAGGCGAATACTGGGTAAGATAATTACATCCCCCGAATTTCCTGTCCCTCCATTTCATCTCCATTATCATTTCACATCATCTCTCATCTTGTGGTCCCTTTCAGGGTAGAAGTGTCGGCGGGTATCTCAACGCTGTAGTGACTCCTTGGGTTGCCGCTCCCTGTCTCCTCTCACCTCATCCTTCCTCCCGGGGATGACCCTCTTAGGGCTCAGGTACAATAAATCACAAGTTTCAGTCCCGAATCCCCTCCGTAGTAATCCCAACTCTAATCCTATTATTAAAATAATTATTACCATTATTGTCATTTTTATTATTAAGTCATTTTATAAATTTATAATTAATTTTACATTATTAAATTCATTATTATATTTATCATCTATATTATTATTATTATTATTATTATTATTATTATTATTATTATTATTATTATTATTATTATTATTATTATTATTATTATTATTATTATTATTATTATTATTATTATTATTATTATTATTATTATTATTATTATTATTATTATTATTATTATTATTATTATTATTATTATTAAAGTTCATTATTTATTATGCCAGTTTCCGGTGGCAAACTATATGTACTCTTTACCAATAGAAAATCTACAATGAATTTGTAATATAAAATTCAAGTTATACTAACCTAAAAGTTTCAAAAACCAAACATACGACAAAAATTTTACCGTAAGCCAGAATACTTCTTTTTTCGAATATAATGTGCAGAGAAGCCATCCATTACCATTAACATTTTGTCGAAAGGGAGTATATTTTCTCGCCATTTGTTGAATAAAGGACTGGTTAAAGCAGAGTCGTGGCTCAACATTATGCACCGCTGCAAATGAACAGTCTCAGTGACGCATGGTTATTTGTGTGTGATACACTCAATGGAGCTTTGCTCACACGAGCATGACAATGATGAAACTAATTCATTTGTGCATGGCTTACTCGCTAAGCTGTGTACTGGCCACGCATGGCATCCGAGTGATTATACATGTCAAAGGGAAATGCACATTCTGCCGAATAAAAACATAATGTGACATGTGCCCTCGATCACTGCTTTCGTATTAATTGTCTATAAATGCTTATTTACATGAACATAATAATGCGCGAGATTTTATGACCTAATTGGATCTGGGTTTCGTTGTGTTGGTATAACTACCGATAGGTACCCACATGTAGAGCAGGTTCATGAAAGGGTGAGTAGGAATGCGTTAATGCACCGTGACTAATAAATTACATTTAATTCGATAATGCATTCTTTTTAGAACAAGGAAGAACTGGCAGTAGGAGGAAAAAGATTTACGTGTACAGAGTTTAGCAATGAGCAAAGAGAAACAATTTACAGACGTCCCAACGGAAATAAATAAGAAGTACGAAGAGAAGATTAATTTAAAAAAGACCATTAATGTGATAAAAGTAAGCTAAACAAACTTGCTGTCTAATTCTAGATGAGGCAGAGTAGGTGTAAGTTTCTTTTCTTTATTCTTTTTTTTCTTTTTAAAGCCACTTCCTCCTACGCTAAATAATATAGGACGATAAATTAAATAGGTGAAATTACCTTCAAATGAGTTCAGGGTCCATAGAGCTTAGAATTACCACACTTTCATCTCTCGGGATAAGGAATAACAAAAAATCCTTATCCAGCTAACTCACTCAGAGCGAGATTTGAACTCCGGACCTCTTGAACGTAGGCAGACAAGCTACCATCTTACTACCAAGGCGGGCAAAAGGTTTTAGATACATACTTGGAATGCACCATTGATACTCTTATTCTTCAAGGCAAAATCATATTTAAATTATTACATTTTCTTCAGTGCTCAAGAATTTAATGCATACTTAACCTTGAAAGACTTCGTTCATTGAGATCTAGATATACGTCACACCGAATAAAAACACCATACTTCGATCAGCTTCCAGAAAATATTCAGCTTTGATTAACACCTTAATCTTGACCATTGATACGAAAGCAACGCATTGTATGAAATTCACAGTAATGAATAGGCATATTATTTCAGATGGCTGTCTTTATTACGTACTCTACGCAAACAATTTACGTGGGCTATTAAGATTTTTAACATGCACTGTTCTCTACACTACATATATAGAAATTTTTGACATATTACTGGACAATTCCTCCAAGATGTTAGCGCATTCTGCCAAAAATTCCCTGCTCTCTGAAATCCTGTGAGAAATAGACCCGAAAATAATTTTTGTTTTTATTTTCTTACAACTTCAAATCTGGATAAACAAATCTTTTTATTATCTGTATCTTTAAAACATTCAACTTCTGTGATACTTGATATTGCATTAGATGTATCAATGTTTGCTAAACACAATACCCACTCCAATGCCCGAATCCGTAACGGAGGTGGTAGCGTTTCTGCCTCACGTTGATGTCCCGAGTGAATTTCGGTTGGAGTGAGTTATCTGTATAAGGTTTATTTCCGTTTTTTTCCTTTATCCTGAAAGATTAACATCGGTTAACTCTAAGGTAGGACCCCTGAACACATTTGAGTATTATTTCATATTTCATCAGATATGATTTAAGGTTGGAGGACGTAAATTAAGAAACTATACCAATCCACTATACTATTTTACTCTTTTTTCTTATTCCTTACTATTATTTAAGTATATACATACATACCCAATTTAAATTGCTTGTTTTCCCATAAAAATAACTGGAGCGTAATTTTTTATGAAATATTATTGTATTGTTACACTTTTCAGTCAGAGATATTTTCATTGCGATACTGTAGTGGAATTTTCATAAAAAGCGTGGAGGACTCATACCTCCTTCAAATCCGAGCTTTAGTGAGCCAATTCAAAGGGGTGACTATGTGATTATTACAATCAAGCATCTAAGAATCACCTCATACTATGGCAAGTCCTGCGTTTCGTTGACGCACTCCTGACTTAGGACTTCAAAATGTGGCACTTCAGCAGCTCATAATTATGTGCATGGGAATTAGTCCAAATGCAAATTTGTGTCAACCTTTCTGAAGTGGCGCTTTATTAAAGCAGCGGAATGGAGCATGTCAGTTAATTTAATGTATAACATATAACGATCAGCTGGAGCAGTCAGAAATGTATGGTTCACTTCATACACTTTTCAAGTTGCCACCGTGACAAAAGTCACGTCGGTGATGTCCTCGTTGCTAATAATAACCAGTTGCCATACGGTATACTACCAAAAAGGCACGTACATAGTCTATGTGAAATTATTGTATGTCACGTTTACCCGTTATCTAAACACAAGTAAATACTCTAATAACTTTGCGTTCCATACACTAGTTTAGTGATAAACGTTTGCAGGACATATTTAGTTTACAAATGAGTAGCTGGCCTGTGCTCTCCTCAAGTGTTTTCTCTACAACATGCCACCTCTTCCCATTGAAGGTTTAAAATAAATGTTCAAATATTTAAGTATTCTTATAGATATAGAAATTATATTTGTAGTTTATGGAACACCTAACTCTAGATGGCAGAAAAATATTGCACTGTCCCAAGAATTCGACAAATGCACCAGAAATACATGCATTGAGGTATACTAAAGAGATTCGCGTATATATGAATAGCTTAAATCTAAACCAAAAAGACATAAATACCAAATCTAAGGATAGCACAGGAATATTTTCAAGAAACTCCCCTCCCACCTCCATATTACCTTTTAATGGACTAGCGATTTTCATCAAAATGTTATAAGATTCACATGAGAATCTATATAAATGTATAGTCTTTTCTCTTAGTACTAAATGGTAGCGTATAAATATAAAAGTTTTAAATAGTAGTGTGTGAAGTAAGCAAGTCTGTATAAAATAACCAGCAGTTACATATATTGATATGTTCGTTTTAGATGGTCATGATGTCGTATCGTTTATATTTTAAATATTGGAATGTAAGTATTATGCTACTTATAATATTGAGAAATGACTTCTCAGTTCTCTATAGAAAATAAAAAACATTTGCTTCTGACACAGAAGCTCTCTTTTACTCTTATGAGAGTCTGTAAAGTTGCTTTGAGTGTATATAGATAAAACTTCTTGGGTAAGTATGATGACAGAAGGGGAGCGGCAAGTAGTTACTTTCAGAGTCCAGTACTCCTGTCAGGAAATTCAGAGGTCCCAAGGCGAGACAAATCCTTTCAGGGTCTTGTCTGTCGCTCGTCTAACAACTTTATTCTCCGCTCCTTTACGCTAACAGATCACCATAATGCCATGACCGCGTTTTGGCCACTGCAATCTCAGGGGAGAAGTCATCCTTACAGAATGCCTGCCTTGGTAGCGTGGTGGTAGCGTGTCTGCCTCACGTTCAAGAGGACCCGAGTTCGAATCTCGGTCAGGGTGAGTTACCTGGATAAGGTTTTTTCCGGAGTTTTCCCTTATTCTGAGAGAAGAATGTCGGGTAACTCTAAGCTCTATGGACCCCGGGCTCATTTGAGCATCATTTCACTCATTCCATTCATCGTCCGATATGACAACGTTGGAGGACGTAAACTACAAAAAAAATCCTTACAGAATATTTCTTTGGCAGAAATTGCTCATTTATACACTAAATAACACTGTGCTTTAAAATTCAGTTTTGTAACAAATTACTGGTATTCCAAAAATTAGATGTCAGATTTTATTTCATAAAACGCATCCTTACTATAAAAATAATTGTACCTTTCAATAGAAAATGATGGCCACATGAAATACAATATGATATTTTCGGATTGCACCTGTATTACACAATAACACTTTTTATTAAAGCAAAAGAAAGCCATTTACAGAAAATAGAACCACTCCAAGCAATAGTTAATATATCCATAAGACATCCAGAGGATTAGAAATGAGTAGAAATTAAAGAAAAAATGTATGAAAACATTTGTATAACTCTAAGTGGTTATAGCAAACAAAAAACAGAACCATATTGTACTAATATCCGAAATGTTTGGAATAGCAGAAATTCTATTAAAAAGAAGGAAAAACTATGATTCAGGTAGTCTTATAGTTAATTCCAAATTATACTTTTTCCACCACAACTTAAGTAGAGGAAGTATTGTATTCCAAAAGATTGATACCAAGATTTCAACAAAAATACATGATTTTTGAGACTTACTGTATCAAATAAAAAATATTTTTAGAAAAAGGAGCGGTGAGTTTGTGTGCTTATCTGTCTGTATGTCTATTTCTATGTTCTGTGTATCTGTTTGCGTGAGTGTGTCTACGTATGCATTTGTCTCTGCGTATCCTTGATAGTGGACCATAAAAAAGAAAAAGTTATTAAGTACCAAACAAATATTTATGTTCAACTCTTCCAAGTATGCGACGGGAAGATTTTCAAACAATTTTACTTCCAGAACTATCCATTATATGAAAATATTCCAAATATTTTGATTTTCTCATAATCGATTCCAACAATTTTGATGAAATAAGCGTATGCTTAAGATATATGTCAAATCAAATGTATCCCTTGAATATTTTAGAAACAGCCTCTTAAGTCCTCATTTATAATATCCATTGATAACTAGTAAACTGGAATCTGATTCCTAAATCTTTAAATTTCATTACGACTCCCAGCATGCATCATTTTTTGTAAAAATAGTCATTTCAGATGCGTTTTATAATTAATGGTTGGAATGGTTGGGAAATCGTTATTTATTTTTTTCTCTTGGTCCTGCAAAGAAAATTTCAATGCCATCATAGCGCAATCATCTTTTTAAACGTCTGATTTGTACCTACCAGGTATTAAAGAAATATTAAAGAAATTAATATTAAAGAAATTACAAAAGTTTATTTTTATTAATATAAAGTATATAGAAAAATAAACGTTAGTAAGATTAGTTGGTGCATGAGTCAAGAGAGAAAGTCATGTGTATGCAGCACATAAGATATTTTTAGTAGTGTTCAAATACTTCTTACTATATGTGGCACCATAGATGATGCACGATGACGATTCATGCAATGACTTGTTATTTCGGAAAAGAGTTTTGGGAAGGAAACATTACATGACTAAATTAATCTTTCTTCCACTAGCCTTGCGTAGGTTATGGTTTGTATAGATAGAGTCAGACTGAAAAGTTCAATGCCACAGCCGGGATTTGAAACACGAATCTCACTGTCTCCGTCCGGTTACTCCCAACCACCGAGCTACCATGGCCAACATGTCAGCATGACATTTAAAGTCTCCAGTTGAATCGCAGTTTTCCGGTAAACCAGTAGGAGTTCTCATAAACACACAAATTCATAAACTACCTTAATGGTGACTTACTATGCTGTAAGTACGTAAGTCCCAGGCTTCATAGTTACATCATTATTTTTACGTTAATTTCTGGAAATTAATCATTTCTTCCTCACTAGCAGTGTGAGGCTAAGGTTTGGATAGTTAGAGCCAGACTGAAAAACTTAATACCACAGTCGGTTGTTTGAAACACGGGTCTGTCCAGTTGCTCCCAGCCACCGAGTTATCATGGCCAACAGGCCCAGTATGACAATAAATTCTCCAACTGACTCGTAGTTTTCCCGGTATACCACTAAGGTTTCTCATATAGAATGAGATATGCACCATTTTTAGCGACTTACTATGCTGTAAGTGCCTATCCACACATGACTAATTTTGGGTCCTCTCCGCTATTTTGCCAATTATGAAGATAGAAAAGCTGGAAAATAGCTGTCAGCAAGTATGGTTTGAACTGTATACCTCCCAAATGGAGCCTCACGTGTTACCATCTAACTTGGTTTAAATCCAATAGCAAAAATAAATCCTTGTATTTATTCAATACTACACTATTATAATACGTTACGAATATTGTAGGCATTTGGATATCCTGACTGCGTATATGCATAAAGATTATAATTATAAAAAATAAAAAAAATCTATCAGTAGAAAACTAGGATTAATATCCAGCAACTTCAAGGGTGTAGGGTACGGATTTTCAAGTATGTACATATATACCCAAACTAAACATCACTTTTCATGGAAAAACAGCGCCATTTTTCTTTCCACCTCTCCAAGGTAGTTCTAAGAACTTGGGTTAATTTGCATATTGAGAGAACAATAGTATGCATGTATTGAATTACTGAGGAATAACCTGTTGATTGTCTTCGTTCTTTTTGAATTTTATACAATTCCATACATATGTGAGAAATGTAACACACAGATTAAAATTTACTATAAAAGCCGTGGAATTGATTTAAGTTGTATAATCACACTCAAATTCTCTTTCATTATACTATCCGTACTCTCCGTGTGTAATGCTATGTATAATTATTGTATCTGTGCGATTATTTTTTCTTTTCACATGAGATCATAAAAACAAATGAGCAGCAATATAAATAAATTCGTTGCCTCCCATATTCTACATTTGATTAAAGCGGAACAATTACTAGGTTATAGCAGGCTAATGTGAAATTATTTAGTTGCAAATGCTTGAATAATAGTTGCGTAAACAGCTATAAGGATCACTTTTATACAACATAATATGTAATATCTTGAACATTGTAATGATTAGAGAAATTCATGAAAAAGTAGAACCTCATAGTACACACAATATCCTGCATAGTCAAGCCGTGCACCTCTTCGGGTGTATTTGCTTAAAAACTCCGCTGAGCTATATAAATAACATGTAATTAGCAAGGAGATTTCAGAAAATCAAACAAGGAAATAGTTAAATAAATTTAATTAATGCCCTTGTTTTCCAGAACATTATCAGTTAACATTATTACATTTTTACGTTTAGCGAAATCTGAATTTAAAGCGATGGCGCTATTCTTGAGGAATTCAGGTTTTTGTAGTGTTTCATTGTTTCATTCGATGACGAAAACGTAATTTCATTAATTTTTTCTTTAATTTTAAGGGAAAAATTACAATGTGCTAGGAAAGAGCTGTGTGGGAAGAGACAATAGGGCTGATCATCAGGACATCCAGATACTCAGTTGTTACTTTTACTGTTTATGACAATGCGTTGTTGTGATGTAAATATTTTGTCTTTCAGAAGCCCATCAGGACTTTTTCCCTCAATAGACATTGGTGTACCGATCGGCAATTGACGGTATGTTTATCTTCTAATGTTATGGTAGAAATAAGGCCCGTTTAAAAAAAAAAAATAACACTAGCAATCGTATTACCAGAAGTGCACAGATATATTTTTTAGACGTGTCGTATGACGTAATGTTGCGCAGTAGTTTATGGTCGAGTCCACTTGTTTATTTAGAAGAAAATAGTAACCTACCATCTAACCCACTAGCTTTATCAGCAACTGCTGGTGAAAGCAGAGATTTCACCACTACCATTGATTCGCATGACGTCACTCACGCACATCTGAGCAAGGTCATGCGCCACGTCTAAAAAATACATCTGTACATTTCTGAGACTGTTTTAAGCGTAGGTTCTGTTCGAAAGATCCATTGAGCTGATTCCCCTTTTCTTTTCAGAATCATAGCAATAATCACAGCGATCCATCACATTAAGTATATTCGAAATCAAAGTTGTGTGCCGCCTTAAAATTCGTACAAAATTTTTCTGTAACAATCCATGGGTTGTTCATTTAACTGTGGAATCCATCGACAACAGTTTATTTTTCGTAACTTATTTCGATGTAAAATGTTTAGGAATTGATTCATACCGATGTCCAATATTACCAGAATCAATTCATAAGTACTCTGTAGACCATCTATAAACATAGCTCAAAGAGTGGAGTATTTTAAAATTTTGAAGAGGGAGCCAATCCCTTTTAAATTCATCGTATTATTTACACGATGTTAAGTTTAGATGGGGTTTCTTCTTTAAATGCATTGCTAAAAAATGCAATCTTTAGACGGATCTTTAGACGTTAATGGTGAACTAAAATGTAAACAGTTATCCTGGAAATGTTCTCTAGTCATGATCGTTTTTGTGGAAACACAAAACACTAATGGTGTAATTAAAAATTATTACGCAAATCGCTACACGGCAACCAACTGGCAAAGCATCACCAAGGAGCTACCGGACGTAAACAAATATCATTTGACTTTAGAAATATCTCATGCTAAATATGTTGAGTATTTAAAACATTATGAACTAGTCGCTATTATGAGATTTTCCGCAAAATATCTTTTCACTGTGCAAGGAAGGGGAAAGATCCTTCTTTGAAACTTCCTATGACGAGATATTTCCAATTTCCAATAGCTGCTTGCGCTCTACCGAACCCCGTATCAACCAATGTATAAAAATGCCCTCTGGCATACGCAGTATATACATTTCAACTTCAATTTTGTATGGCAAACAATATTAAAGAGCTCGTTTTGGTTTCATACTTTTTCTGTTGTATAATTTGTGCATCGAAAATTGAATTATATTGTACCAATTAACCACAGAAATGTTTGTTTTTAATTTTCTCTTTCGTCTTCAGCATAAGGTATGTTATCTGAACTCTGAATCCAACCAGCACCATAGAATCGTCGTCGTCGTCATCGTCATCGTCATCATGATCATCATCATCATTTGAAGACTATTTTCATGTTAATCGCCATAATTTCCTATGCGCATGAGCATAAGCATGTGCATGTCTACACATATTTAATTTTATAAAATCAGGAAGAAGTAACAATTATTGTCTGCAGAATTTTACGTAGCGCCTTCTTCAAAATTTTTATTCAAGTTCAACTAAAGCTCTGATTTATTTCAAAATTGTAAGGGTATATAGTGTAGTCTACAACGTAGTCTTCGTTCTTTTTACAATTATAATTGGGTATAAGGATATAATAAATGGAAAATAAAAAATCTGATGTCAAACCATCATCAGATTTATTCACCCATTCAGATTTTCTTTGTTAATAGACAAAAGCTAGGAGCAAAACATAAAAATCATGCATATATGCCCAGAAATACTTCGAATTTAGTTAATATTGAAATAAAACTTTTCAAAATAACGATGACTTTGACAGGTTGGCGGGGATCAAGTCATTGTTTCGAGGCATTAAGGGTTTCGGTAATATACCTATTTTTCATCCTAAGTGACAATCCATAGGATTACGAATAAGCTGACAACAGATATCCACTCTACGTTCAGCTTGTTGAGGTGCCAGTTAATGAGGTAAAGATCTACAATTTCTGTATGATTTTCGATGTGTCTTAATGTGGCAATGTATTGTGTCTTTTGATGCACCAAGTTCTTCTGAAAGCCCTGGGGTACTTTCTTTTGCGGATTTTCTCGCAAAACTTGGCATGTATTCTCAATATTCCATACTTCAGGTCTTCCAGGAAGTGGTAAATCTTTAGTGTTTTCGTCTACATTGTTGTGCTAAACGCTCAATAATAACACCTTTTCCTTCTACTTCATATATTCTTCGAGCTGCAGTAGCAGCTTTATAATTTTCTTTCCAGTAGTGTTTTAGAAGGACTCCTAAGTTCAAACTTTGTTATTCCATTTTGTGATTGTTTACCAACATCTGAAGACCTATACGTACTTGCAATGTACGCAGCACTAGCTTTGGCATCCTATAAATAGCATTGTCAAACTAAAGAAACAACCCAATAAATTTTACAGAACACCAAAATCAAAAAAGCGACTTTTACTTATTAGACTACTTAATATATATAAACTTCAGGATATCCGTTATTATCTGTCCACTATTGAGCTAAGATGAAGAATTTGATATGGAAATTTCTCCGCAAAATACAGATCTGGAACTTCTATACTTGAAAAAAAAATGGGTTTTTAAAAAGGCCGTGCGTGTAAATATGCTTGTGGAAATCATTTATCCAAAATGAAAAGTCGCTTAGGCTCAATTTGATATCTAAGTTCAGCATCTTCGAATAGTCAGGCATTAAGATATTCAAGAAAATCCCTCAGCCAATAGAAACATTTCATTTTATCAAAATGAGCTCTAAAAACCTGCATTAAAATAGTGTGTGTTTAAAATACTGATACAAGCAAAACATATTTCTTGAACTTTATTGAACATTCAGTGAACTTCTTTAATTCTTACTCCTCCTTTACCTTTCTTTGCTTACCATTGCAAGAGGAATTTACCCCAATGTACATTTGATAATCTTCTCCATATACTCAAAGCTTTTATTTAAAAATTCCTATGAGTGATAAAATGTGAGTAAAATATGAACACTTCAATGCACCTAATAAGGATTGTTAAAGGAATGCCTATCTATGAATGTGCCACTCCTAACACTTCTCTAATACATAACCTACTTCTAAGATGCCATGAAATTAAGGTAAACATCAATTTATAATTTTTCAATTCTTATTTACTATTTATGCACTAATACCGTGGCAAGTCATATAAACCATTAAAATAGCACAGTACTTAACACTTCTGAGATATCTCATATCTCACTGTTCATTCTAATGCGTTTTAAGGAAGTTGTAATTCATTGGAATAACTTTAATTTAATAAATGATGGTTAAAGTGTACCTGATTAAGTAAGACACACACACACACACACACACACACACACACACACACACACACACACATACACACACACACACACACACACACAGGCATGCATACACATGAACATCGGTCTGGGTGGCTCAGCTGATAAGGCTGTGATATAGTCCCTCCAAGGTCATGGGTTGAACAGACCATGGTTTTTAATTAAGTGTGCTTAAAAGTGACAGTCCCATGTCAGTATTCCGTTTGAAATTCCAGCACTGCGCAGATGGTCATATGACCCTGGCAATTGACAGCGTCATTGACAAGTAAAATATTGATACAACATGAAAACAAAAAACGCCATTTAATGCAAAATAATTCACACGCCTCACACATCCATCAAACACAACACTATCGAAGAATTCATCGTAGCTCTATTTACTTTATTGAAAAACGACAGTCACTCAAACAATAAACGCATTCATTGTTAAAACAACAGCTAGAGAGCCCAGAATGCAACCTTTAATTTTAAAATTATTAATTCTCCTAAAATACGTGAATGTTCTGTTATAGGAACTTAAGCTGATAACCACTTTTTAATTAAGGTCGCATTATTAAATTGGTTTTCTCCGGTGTGCATATTGTTTATTCTCGGAAAATTTTAAAGGCATATTGAACCGTGTTGTTTTGGGATAAAATTCAATGATTTGGTTAATGGAAAACATAAGCTATTTGCTTCATTTGAGTGGAAAACAACTGAGGTAGTTGCCTTCCAGTCAGAAGAAACTTCATCTCACTTCTTTGATTCTTAGCTTACAAAAACGTTTCTTACATCTATCCCCTGCTTTATTCATATAGACAATACTGTCGTAACAGTAAACACATAGCATCTTTAACAGCAGTTGTAATATGTTACATACGGTGATATAATTTAACTGTATGATGTATAAAGGCCCAATGCCAGCGAAGTCATTTCAAACATTGGACGGTACCTTTGGCATAAAGGGACGGAGTCATCACAATTTTCATTGAATGTGTTGCCGAATTACTTTCTGAAGTAAGAGTTACATGTTACGTGTATTTATACTCTACAACTTTCTTGGATAAACTATTTTCTGTTCAATAGAACATTCCGAGCTTAAAGGCAGAGGTTTCTTCATATCTCTCCCAGACGTTTCGCTTGCAACTGCGGCAAGTAGCTAAGAAGAGAACAAGGAGAACTTTTCTACGCCACTGACGATGCTTACCGCAACTGCAAGCGAAACGTCTGGGAGAGAGATAAGGAAGCCCATTCGACACGTCCTCTTAGCCTGGAATCTTCTATTGAACAAGACGCCGGCCGTGAAGGCTTTCTTTTATTAATGAATCTATTTTATCTTTCTTTGTGTTCAGACTATCATACTTTTCAGGTTTGCTCTCTGTTAATGTTTTATTTAAGAGCAATTACACACAAAACCGGAAACAATACAGTATTTTTGCGTTCTCTAATACGTACATACTCTTCTGTCTACTTCAGTTAGTATAGATAAATATTTATTAATTTTTTTGTACATACAGAGGGAATAGGGTATCAAATTTAAAGCTGTCTTTGAAATTCCCTTCTCTTTGCATGGCCGAGAGATAAATTAATAACAACTTTCCTATGAAGAAAAGTTTCGGAAAATTCAGACAAACAGTAAGAAATACCGAGGCTCACTCCTCAAATATAGCAATATATTACGTGTTTTAATGGGATGTACATGAAAACGATAAAGTTTTCATTACTAATAGCACTACATATACATTTCTTGAATATTTCTCTATGTCTTACGTTGTTTTCTCCTTATATTTTATGCTCACCAGTTTTGTAATAGTCCTCTAAGACGAAGAGGGCTTCTGAGGACATTCCCAGAAATTTCAAAATATATGTTTTGTCATAGAAATTTTAAACTTGTGATTAAGATATTTACAAGGATATTTTAAAATCTGTTTAAAATGTTTAATCAAAATCATTAAACTTTTTAAGAAAATAAATATGTTCGAAAAATGTTCATTTTAAGAGTAATCAATCAGGAGTGAGGAGTTTTTCTTGAAAACCTTCCTGTTGCATTCTCGAAAAATGTTGAATTAAATACCAAGTTTGGTACTTGATGTATTTTATTTTTTCAGTTATGTTCTTCACGTGTACCCACACAGCACCCACCTCGGTTGCGTGGTGGTAGAGTGTCTGCCTCACGTTCAAGAGGTCCGAGTTCGAATCTCGGTCAGGGTGACTGACCTGGATGAGGTTTTTTCCAGGGTTTCCCTTATCCTGAAAGACGAATATCGGGTAACTCTAAGCTCTATGGACCCTGGAATGATTTGAGCATCATTTCACCCATTCCATTCATCATGCGATATGGCTGAACGTTAGAGGACATAAAATTTAAAAAAAAAGTAAAAAACCAGCAAAACATATACAAATAGACATTTTCGTAAATGTTTTTCCCCTTAGATTCAGGTGGTCCCAAAGCATGTACTTACAGTGAAATCTAGATAGCGATTTTTTTTTTTTTTTTTTTTTTTTTTTTTTTTTTTTTTTGCTGCAATAAAATATTTCCCCTGCGTACTTTACGTAGAAAAAGGGCAACCTAGTTGCTTAAAATAGCACAGGGCACTTAGGTTTAATCATCAGTGGTTTACCGAGGTTTGCCAGGATGGAAATTCTAATTTATTTCTATGGGATATAAAACTTCTCTAAAGCTAAATGACTCAGACGATTCTGCTTCAGCATTTTAAATCTGTTCTGCTTTTGTGCAGAACCATGAAGCAAAATACCGAGGAACCGATTCTTTACGAGACAGATATCTTCCAATGCAGTAGTAAACTCTCCCAAGACAAACGTCATTTCCTAGCAAGAGATAAACTGGACCTGATTGCAATGTTGCAGGATTGCTGGAACGACGTCTTGCTTCCTGACTCAGCTTCATTAGGGCGAAACGTCGTCCTCGTTACACCCTCATTAGCGACGCAGCAACATCCCGTTTAGTGCTCCATTTTTTTAGGCGTCATTTACACATTGTACATGGTCCATGCTTGTATCCATACGTGTGTCTTACGGATTTCCTTTTGCGTTTCGATCAATCAAAATAAATAACTCTCATTCTTTAAATTACCCATTTGGATGATTCCGTTTATGCCAAACCCAAGCAATGAAACATTTATTAATACAACTTCTTCATATATCACAAATTATCAGAAAACTATAATAAATATCAATACTATGACGACAGAAAGTAAGTTAAAATCTAAGCCACATCTAATTATAAGAGATATGAAGTGTTTTATCCCTGGAGTTATTTCGTTTTCTCTGCATCTACGTATATTTCGTCGTATCAGTGACGTTAACATCGGCAATGCCTATAAAGGACTTCTGTATTTTCAAAAATTATTGCTGTACGCAATAATAGACAAAACTGGTTTAGCCAATTCTATGGAATGAAGTATGTGAACGAAATGCCACTTTAAGTGCTTATTATTGTGACCTTATTATAAAATATCTGAGAGTAAAGGAAATGTGTTCAGCAACGCACTATATGTGGCATTTTATTCTATTTACACAAAGGTAGCTCTATAGTATGATACAAACTCAAAATATGAAAAATATCCCACTTTTCTAAATAATAGAAGCATGTCAAGAAGAGTGGTAGTGATAAACTTTTGTGAATTTCAAACCACTAGGCAATTATATACCAACTGCATTAGGAATGAAGGTTTCGTAGGCTATTAATGAAAACTGAGAATTTAAATGTTATTAATGATGCAATATGTTAAACTTAGGAAATTTAATCAGAAGCATCTGTCAACATTTGAGAAACGAAAATGTTACATACCAAGGATAGTTTGACATGGAGGAATTAAGCAATAGTTTTGGCATAGACAGTAGCTGAATAAAATATGAAATTTTATATTTATCTATTTTTTTATTTCCTATGCTACTCTCTCAGCAAACTATTGACACGTTTAAGACATTTAGAATTTTAGATATTTTTCATATTATCTATATTTCATATAATATTACAGTTCTAGATACTCAGTTTTACATTGTTAGGGAAGGTGTACAGAATTATTAAAATACTCATTGGTCTACCCTTCCTATGACGTAGAAGTTGTAATTCTCAAGAATAGAACATTCTATGACTTCGGATGACACGTGCAGGAAGATACTAGCTTTACAATGATTGGTTAGGGCTAGAGCGTGATCAGGGCGTCGGTTGCCTTATACGGTACAGTGGTGCCCCAGCAAGACCCAACCAAAACGGAAATTGACATTCTATAAAACTCAGTAAGTTGAGCCTCCGAGGTCCTCTCTCCTTCGTTTGGTCTGTCAGTCTATTATTGGGGCTAGGACCGGGCTGCGCATTACTTTAACACTTAATGAATTGTTATGTATATAAAGAGTTTTCCATTTCAGTGTTTAGTACTAAGCGAGAGGTCTACAATTTGAACATATAACCCTCCTACTCACAATCTCCTAGAAATATACCAATCGTGACACTATAGTTGCAAATGGGTGAATATTTTGAAGCTACCGGTCAAAAGCCATTAAAAGGGAAAATTATTCACCAGCCAGACACTATTCTGCATATTATGCAGTTTAAAGATATTTTGGCGTGCTCCAAGCAACAGGAAATGGGTGAATGGGATTCACAATTAATTCATATGCAAGCGAAAATCCACCTGTCGATTGCTAGTTGAAGAAATAGCGAAGCGAATAAGCCAAAATTACAAACAAATCGATAGTGAAGTAGGCAGAGATCTAGAGATATCACTAAAGATAGATAAGAAATAAGGCTGTATCATTTGTGATAATACGAAGTGATTTATGTGGAAGAAGCACATTTATTTCTCTGCATGAAAATGAATGGTACTAACCATAAAACATAATAGAACATGTGCTTCATATGTAAAAGATTTTTCGGAGAACAACCTCTATAGAACACGTTGAAAAAGTTCTCGTTGCATATGGTGTAACTTAACATGCAAAAACGTGTTCCAGTTGCTCGTTATTCGCTGAAGGAATGTATTGCTCAAACAATTAATCTCCTGCAATATTGCGCCCAGTGTGTAATAACGTGTTAAGTTAACTTTGTTTTTCAGGTAATTGTATAGGAAGAAGTCTATCGCTATCAAATCACGATATCTCGGTGGTCACAGTTTCTTGGGAATAATGCAGTCATCAAAGAAAGTTTAGCTAGCATCACAAACGGTGTGAAGTGCCATTTGTCAAAATACCCATTTCCGAACTCTATATTGCCCAGTTGCCCAGTAAACTACCTGAAAATTCGTCGTTACTCTGCAATGTCGCAGTGCACCAAAATCCGTTGGTAACTGTGATCTGCTGAATGATATGTGAATTCTTAAGGATAATAGCACGAGTTCATCTAGCCGCATTAATGTAATCATGCTTCATCTGTGAACCATGTGATAGTTTGCCTGGATTTTGATCAATGAATGCCGGAAACAAGCGGCAATACTTCCTTTATCCACCTCTAGCTCCTGCGAAAGATGGGACAACTAACTCTTTATGAATTTTAGAGAGTACTTTTAACACTGAGTATGTGTAATCTGCTGCGACAAACGACTTAATGCCTTTGGGGGAGACCACTTTAGTCTTGCGGCCTAAACAACATTTGGACAGTCTAGTGAACATATTTGCCTTTTCTTTACTCATTGGAGATTCCATTTGTTTGTCACTGCCAGTATTGGAATTCTTCATAGGCAATTGCGAATTCCAATTCCTCGCTGGTTATTCTTTGAGTGGCTGCCACTGAATTAGCAATCTAAAATTGCTTCACAAGGAATTAATATGTAGATTTTTCAACGCTATAACACAATATCGACAGCTGCCAACCTAAATCCTAAAGTAGGGGTAAAACATAAACATTTATGCTGAAATATTACACTCGTACTTTGGTGCTTTTGTTTAACACTAGTGGAATAGTTAAAGCTGACTCCTGCTAGATAAATACTCCTGAACGTAGTACTTCTCTCCACATTCAATTTTAAATTTTTATCAGGATTTTGGCTTACTTAAAACACATCAAAATAGTTATCCAACGTACCTTTAATTTTCAGTAAAACTTAACAGTGATTAATAAATAAGTTCATATGCTATGTGTATTTTTAAATCTCCTTATTCAGTGAATTTTGTTTTATATTTTTATATTCTGGCATTCGTATAGTAAAGATATGTATTACTAAAATATGGTTTTTAGTAAATTTTAAGTAAAATAAAGAAAGGATTCGATGTTCTCTTTATATTATAGTGGATTGAAACTAAAATAAGAAAACGGCATTCAAGTATTTGACTCATAAGGTACCTTAATTCTGTATATTTTATTGCAAAGAATTGATGTCTCTAAAGCTAATGGTTCACTGAAGCTTTTCATTCGAATTTTGGCATAATGTGGTAAAACTTTTCCAGTCGTTCAAATGAAAGCCATGGATTTTAATTTTTTTATAGATATATTGCCTTATTTTTACTAGAAAGTCAAAGAAAGTTTAATACAAATGAACCATAACATGCCACTTAATAGATGCGTCGTAGACGAAGAGAGAGAGAGAGAGAGAGAGAGAGAGAGAGAGAGAGAGAGAGAGAGAGAGAGAGAGAGAGAGAGAGAGAGACAGACAGACAGAGACAGAGACAGACAGACAGACCATCAGACAGAGACAGAGAGAGAATCAGATAACAGGATTATGCAAAGCTGCTGCATTTATTAGCAATATATAGTTATTCCTAATACCCTTCTAGAAGACAATAGATTAACTGAGACTTATACAATATGTTTATCATTTTCTTCTGACATGTGATCTAGAGTCTGGACATTCGCTTCAGTGACAAATGTACGGTGTAAGATATTATTTTGAGAAGCTGCGGATTGGAAGGGACGATTGAAGTGTGAAGGAAAACAGAAAGGTGGAGTGAAGGAAGGTAGTGTGATTGCAGAGATCAGTTCACCACCGCGCCTGTCTATGCTGGGATCGTTACTCAAAGAGTTTCGATTTCCAACTGAAAACTTTTTCTCTCCCCCATCACTTCTTCCCCCTTTCAATCCATGCCAGCTATCATTCTATTTTCGTCCTCTTTTCACCCGTTCCACCTTTCTTCTTTATCCTGGCTCGTTTCGTCAGAGCCGCAGAAGGCATAAAGTGAAAACTGTGCCGGCTTCAAATGAAACTGGCGCCACAAAAGCTGCAAGCTTTCCACGTAAAGCAATGTAATGAAAAGGAAACACAACTTTTGCCCTTTCCTAACTTCTAACCTCTTTCTAACGGTTATTTTAATTAGTACGAGGGATATAAGTGGAGTAAACTGGCTTGCAGGATGCCTTATTACAGAACTTCTCTGAATATAACGTCAGCAATTCTAGACAATTTCAGTACACACGATTGTATCTAGTGGGAATTATTATTCTCAAATATAACACGCAGTTCTGGTCCAATTGTGCTATTAAATGTCTTGCACAACTAATAGCGTAAATATCGGCGAGCATTCTCCATTAGAAAACCTAATATAACATATTCACATGCCTTTCTCTACTTTTCATATCTTAGCAAAATCATTTTTTGTCTAATTCTCATTAGCAGATACGAGTTCATTACACAATTACTATTTCGTTGTAGCTAAACGTGCAATGAGTCAGATATCTGAAAAGCAGAATTGCTAAGTGGTGGCTCTGAATTTCCACGCCACTACATCACTATTCCATTTAAAATAAAATTTGAACATTAACGCACACATGACTTTTCCTATTCTTTCTTTCTGAAGTTCTTTTGTTACATATTTATTTATAGGGATAACGGAACTAGGCAATACTATGGCCTGTAAGCGAAACTCATAGCCTTTAAGAGCGGGTTCTATTAAGCGGGTAACAGCTTTGAAATTCGTTTTATTTGCATATGCAAAATGAACTTAAAAGAAAAACAAGAATACAGAACTTCCAATTTTAAAAATGCATAACAATGACAAGACACATCTTAGAAATGGTTCATCCTATAAAAATTTACAACTTCGTCATAAATTGAATGCTTTAAAGAGATCTAAGATTTTTGTAGCAACAATTTATCTTTGAGAGCAATTTTTGTGAAAGTCAAAATAAAGAGAATTTTCTGATGCAAAGAATGCTTTTTAATGCCTTTCTTGAAAGCTACATTACACACTTGGGAGATACTGAATTCATACACTAAGTAACATACACATACACATATGCAGGACGTTTGAACTAATTTTGGATTTAGGAATATCAGAATGAATTCTTAGAAGTTGGCCTATATATCAGTCTTCGATAAGCCCAATAAATCCAAACATCTCCCCGAAAGCTATCGTCTCATAAATCTGTTGCCGACCCTCTCCAAACTGTTTGAAAAAGTAATTCATCGCCGTCTTCTGTCTTACCTTAATCTTAACCATGTTCTTCCGCCTTATTAATTTGGATTTCGTCACAAACATTCCACCACCCATCATCTTTTACGATTAAATCAGTCAATTGCCCACGGCTTCAAGGACCATCAGTATACCATGGCTGCTTTCTTGATGCGGCACAGGCATTCGACAGGGTTTGGCATGATAGTTTGCTCCTTAAACTCTACCGCATCTGTCTTCCTAATTACTTATCAAATCTAATCCACAGTTTCGTCTACGACCGCAGTTTTTCAGTACGTGTTGGTGGAATGCTTTCATCCGCACGTAATATTACAACAGGTGTTCCACAGGGTTCTATCTTGGCCCCCACTTTATTTAATATATACATTTCTAACATTCCTGACTTAGCTCCGACTTCTTTACCTCTTTACGCTGATGATACAGTACTATATTATTCTCATGTTAATCTCCAGCACACACAACAAGTAGTACGTATCTCTTTAGATCGCCTAACTCATTGGTTCAGCACTTGGCGGATCTCTTTGAACCCTCAGAAAACCGAGGCTAAAATATTCACTCTTCGCCGATATACTCCGCTTCCTCCGTTGTGTCTCTATAGGAACAATGTCTCTTTGCTCCCCCACTACAACTCCCGTTAAATACCTTGGAGTGCTTTTGGATTCTTGACTGACCTGGCGTGCTCACATCGATCGAGCGGCTTTCAAAACTCTCACCTCTGTTACATCACCTTTCCAGCCTCGGCCTACAGTCTTCATTGTTGCTCTTCAAACTACTCGTTCGTCCGCTTATTTTATGCCTACCAAGTGTGGAGGGCCGCACACGCATGTCATCTGCGTCGTCTTAAAGTTATACAGAATAGCTTCATGCGCATCACTACCAACGACCCATGGTTCATCCGTGATCAGCAGCTCCATCACAAACTAGGACTCTTATCTCTTCACGACTACATTCGCAGGATCGCCCGTCGTTTCTTTTCCACACTGCAAGAAGTTCCAGGAGCTGTGCATTATAGCATCGCCGTCCACACGCGCCAACTCTCACCACAGGACCTGCTTCTGAGTGATACATCTGATTGCAGTGATTCTAGTGCTTGATGTGTGTCTTACATCTCCAATATTGACTTAATTCCTCAAAGAGTATTATTGGAGTTCTAACTTAGTTAGTAGTAGTTAGGGGGCGGCCTGTTAGCCTACCCCTGAGTGTTATTTTTCTTTAATTTATTATTCAGTTACCTTCTTTTCACTCAGGATCTGTAAAGCATTGTACTGCTGATCGATCAATATATAATTATAAAAAAAGGAATGAATTCTTTCAGTGCAATCTCGTAATCGAATTGTTTAGTGCAGAGCAATACTTTCTCTTGTTAAATACAGAGAAAATAATAACTATTCTAATTGTAAATTTTATGACAAAGTGAAGCACTGTTTTCCATTTTATGAAACTGAAGAATACAATAAAAACGGAAGTTCCAAAGACTTGTTTCTAGACTGAAACAACTAATATTTAAATACAATTCCTAAAAATTATATAGATAAGTTAGTCACTCTCTGTCCCAGGACATCCAGTTATTGATGAAAAAATAAGTAGTTAAGCTATTAAAAGCATGGATGAGTATCTTGGGGCAGTATCATTTAAATATCAATAGTAAATTTAAGAACTTACGCAAAGCATAAGAATTAGAAAGAAGCCACGCAAGTTGCAGTGGAGAAGCATGTGCAACTTTAAAGAAACATTTTCATTTTACAGAACTTTTAAACCGAGCGGAATGGGTCACACGGTTCCGTCTGTGGCCCGCATTCGGTAGATCCGGTTTGATTCCCGTGGCCGACCTACCTGACTAATGGTTTTTCAGGGGTTTTCCCGGGTCACCAGTTAATGCTGGGTAGGTTAACTACATCACCTGAAACTCTTGTTTCTCTATCTGAATTTTTATTTCACAGCATCATCGGTAGGACAGTCTCCGGTATCCGGACCGGCCTAGTGGGCGGTTTCAAGACCGCGGTGGTGGGATACCGGCTGTACAGGCCTGTACCAATTTCCAATTGGTCAATAGTAGGGACTCTGGCCTCTGTACTGTCGTGACTCCTTGGATCAACTGCCCTTTGTCTCTTCTTGCCTCATACTTCCTCCCTGTGATGCCCACTTGGGGCATAGACACAATAAATCAAATCTAGTCAATGAACCGAAATCCCCTCCATAAAATCCTAACCTAATCTATAATGTTTATCCAAAATGTGCAACATTTTAACTGCCAGCTGCATCCTGCATTATTATTATATTGGTGTTCAAGATCTGTACTAAATTGTTGTTAATTATTGTCTTAGTCTTACGATTTCTAAAACTTACGTTCGCTTTCTAGTATTCAAAATGTTTAAAGTAAAATATTAATACGGAGCACACTTTTTAAGCTGCTGTAACAACGGATTTAAGCTTTGAAATTTTATTTTCTCAATTCAAATAAAATTATAATAATTCCATCACATGCGTTTTAATTTATTTATACCTCCTTGCAACTGGCTGTGATTAATTTACAAAAATGCTATTGTGTGTAGCTTTCGTTTTGTTGAAGAAAGCTTGTAGTAAACTTGAAGTCATATTATTTTTTCACTGTTTTTCTCATACAAAACGCAAGAGCCTAGAAACGGCAGGAGGGGGGGGATGGAATGAAATAAAAGTACGCATAATTTTATCCCCGCATATGGATATTTAAAGGCTCCATTAAGGCAATAAGCAGGGGCTAGTAGTAGAAGTAAAGGCATTCTGATACACTAAAACCTGAAATGAATTAAAAAATAAAACTCTATGGTAGGGTAACGTTTGGCCAAAAGACGCTTGTCAATGCGCATGAAAGAACTCTATATTTGTTTATATTTTGTTTCTTAACGCTATAAATTTCCAGAAACAAAGCAGGGCCACCGGTATGCCGAAATTTCACCCCGCATGAGTTCTTTTGCATACAATATATCTACTAACATAGTGTCGTGTCTTTTAAGCACACTTAAAACCCATCAATCGGTGCTGAGTTTGAACCAGGGACTATCGGATCATTAGGCCAACACCTAGACAACTGAGGCACTCAGACCGATATGGAAGTGGCCTACTTCTTCCAGTATACACACATTTGATATCTAGATAAATTTGATAATTTTTCAGAAATTAACGGCTTAAAAGTAAAGACATTAAATGCTTTTAAAAGCGTTTTTTAAATAAATGCTTCACATTATGAAGTAATCAATACAAAGTACTAACACTATACTAGATTCATAGTAATAGGTACTTTACATTTAGGAAAACAGTAATTTAATATGTGCATTATAGGGCAATTATGGACGTGTGATCATAATGATTTTACTTACTGCAATTATATTTGAATAAAACAATAGAAAATAAAGTAACAAATATGTGAGTATTATAAATTTAAAACTATACATCATCTTATATTTTTCCATAACAAAAATCTTATCAGAACAAATCAATAAAATGATATTTAGCACATTTGAGCTAAATAACAAGATTACAAACTTTAAAGCAAATTCAGAGGAAATTTAAGCTAGGGAACAGAAACTGAAATATATATTTTGCAGGAATCCTTCATGTAGGTATTATTTTGAAGTAAACCGGTTTACCAATCTAAATTTGACTGAATACATACAAAGTTAAGGAAGTCTATAATCAACTTCTAAAAAGTTGAAACTTTATTTGGGTGAACCGTATCAACTGCTTAAAAAAATAAGGGGTTTAAAGAACATTTGCCGCTGCTTTTCCAATTGAAATGGAATTGTTTATATTCGGAATGTCAAAAGCTTAACACATATTTGTGTCATTTACAAAGGCGCCCATAGTAAGTTAATAACTGCGTTACACATGCACTTCTAGTACACATAGTACGCATTTTATCGTAACATTTGGGAATACACTGTGGGACGAATCTATTTAATTTGGAAATAAAATGTGTAATGCATTATCCTCAAGCGTCATTTGTGTACTTGCTTCCTTGTAAATTCCAGCCACCTGATTGACAAGCTACTTATGCCATTCTAAAATATAGGTGGAAAGTAATACTTCACATACGCTATATTTTTGTTAGATAAACGATATAAATTATTAAAGGCTCATGGCGGGGCTTTTCTCCATATGTATACTGAACATCAACTATACTATTATTAGTTGCACATGTAAACAACTGCAGGTACGTATAGCCTGACCATGACAACTGCCACACTGCGAGAGGAAACAAAATAGATGCGTTATACTACACATTGAACTTGCGTCTGCATACACTTCACTAATCCTTGTTTCACATAAGCTCGCTCCGTATCTCTTAACGGTCACGTGACCTTATCACCTTTCATTGGCTGCTGTTGTAGTATAGAATGTTGTTCGGTAAAGATTAGTTCGTTATTTAACATGGTGATATATCTTTATATGTTGGAATAGAATTGTCGAATTTATATTTTCGTAACTGTTTGAATTAAATACGAGTATATTACGCAACAGAGTTGATTTATCTCAAATGCATGTTAATTCTTAAACGAAGTAAAGAGGAGGTTCCTTTGCTCTCAAGCACATGGCACGATAGCACGTGATTTAGCGGTAGTGATGTCATATTTGTTTATATCACTCTTATCACTGACCTTGTTTTGGACTGGATTAGTCATATATCGCCATTCGAAGGTGCGTTGTGCCGAGTGCGAGAGCTAAATTATTTTATTGATCGTTTATTGCTCGTGTACTTATTATATGTATAATGACAGAGTCTACCGCCAGTTTTTCGCTGAAGCATCGCAAGGAGAAACCTTTACAAACCGGCGAAAAAAGAACTGTGGTGCATGTGTTTAATGCACTCACACAGAAGAATCCGTCTTTGTCAGTGAGAGAAGTCGAACAGCTGTGCTCTGAACTTACAGGTGTGAGTGTTAGGTCTGTAGGAACATCGCGAAATGAAATTGAGACAACAGAAAAACTTACCACTCCAGGGGCGATATTGCTGTGTGGCGAAGACAATCAGATTGAACCACGATACAAATCGCAAAATATACTACCTTGACGATACTTCGGTAAATGAAGGACACACGACAAATATGGCGTGACACGAGTTTTAAGACTGAAAGACACGCATTTTTGCAAGGTATGTGTGCTGGTTTTAAAAAAATTCCAGTGGAAAAGGCCGAAGATCTTTCGTTATAAAGTTGTTTCAGTTTCATTGCTCATTCATTCAGTTTCAACTTGCTCAGTTTCATTATAAATTTCATTGCTTTTGCATGCCTTCATATCCTTATTTGTATGATATTATCTATCCTCTCAGCAGTTATTATGACGTTTACTGCAGGTTTAAATGTGACGGGAAGGCACCGCCTATGGCCTATGGCGCGAAAGCATAGCTAATTAGGGTGAGGGGGAAGGTAGTTGCACGCGAAGTGATACATATCAGCGGGGCAAGGTTATATGAAACTGATTATAGTTCGCAGAGCATTATATTTGGTTGTTTTCAACCTTTGCACATTTGATAGCCGTGCTGTGCATCTGACGTCATTCATACTCTATGTCCAATTAACTTGTATCGCATGTGAGCGCACATGCGATAACTATTTATTATGATAACGGTAATGAAATGCATTAACAGAACGTAAATCTAGCGATTCTCAGGGACATGCAAGATTCAGTTTGCAACATTAGTAAGCTTTGATCATCATCATCATCATCATCATCATCATCATCATCATCATATGATCGTAACAGTTGCATAAATATTTATTGAAATATCTGTCTAAGTTGACAAATACAACTTTTTCATCAAAATCAATAGGGTTGTTCCAGGTAAAGTACAAAATTGTTCTTCAAACTACGTACAATGGCGACAATAATTTTGGCTTGCGTATGTACTTCAGAAGAAAGGCTTTGCATGAATAGTTTCCTTTGGTGTACTTTATTGATGAGGTAGCTTTACAATCATAAGCATGCATTTACCAGGCCAACCAGGCAAGAAATTTTGGAGAGGCAGTTTCTGATAACCCTTTTATATATCGATAAAAGCACTTTTACTGTTGTTCCAAGAGTCATAGATATAAGGGACAGGTGAATTTAATGCTAAATAACTGTGGAAAGTGCTATATTTTTACTTAAGGTATATAGTCTGACATATTTTTATTAAAGAAGGTTATATGAAATATACTCACGTCTTCATAAGGAACGGTTTACCACTGTAGTAAAGTGCCTAATGCTGGAACTCCTTGCGTATTCAAAACATGCCACATACAAATTATTGGATTATGTTAAGCATATAAGCTATGGGAGTATGTGCATTTGCGGCTTTCAGTACCTGCCTCTGAGCGGGAAAATGGAAGCTTTCTGCCTGAAAAATGCAGCACTAAAGGTTGTATCTTACGACCGGTGTGAAAGCATCACGTTTCAGTGTGAGAAGCAAATGGAACAGAGCGAAATTCACTATCACAGTTCCATTATCCGACGAACTACCAACTTTTCATATTATTCGACGTCGTTTTGCCTAAAGACATTGGAAATTGTAAACGCTCTCTTCCTGCCTATCTCTGGAAGCTCTGATAATGATACTTAGTAAGAGAAAATTGGAACAATATCGCGTCTCGTTAGAACGTTCTTGAAGATACCCACGTTTCTGAATAAATATGATGAATGCTATAAAATCTTATGTTTTACACTCATATGACTTCCCTCACTTACCCAACAACCAACTCTTCTTAAAAAACACATGTTATTCTTCTACATCATTAATTTAGACAAACATTTGCAAAAATTACTCTGTTATATACTTTCTTGGCCGCGCCATGGCTGAGTGGCTAGACCGCTTGGCTCTCACCTAGGCGGTGCGGGTTCGATTCCAGGCGACAGCAAAGTGGACAGCATGGCGCTGGGGTGGGTTTCCTCCGGATCCCCCCGGGGGGGATTGATCCCAGGTGACCGCAAAGTGAGATTTGTGGTGGACAACATGGCGCTGGGGCGGGTTTTCTCCGGGACCTCCGGTTTCCCCCGTCATCTCATTCCACCGGTGCTCCATCTTCATCTCATATATCATCAGTGTCACCGCCTGCGGTGCCGTATGTAGTAAAAGCGGGTGTTAAACACTACACATTTCATTTCCGGATCCCACGGTTTCCCCCATCACCATTCGACCAATTGCTCCATGATTCATCTCATCATCCCAGGCGTTGGGCCGACCCCTCAACCCTTGTATCTCAGGTCAAATGCTTCGGCTCCCTCGCTCTGAGGGAACCGAAGCGACCCCTAGAATCAGCATTGGTGAGGAAAAGAGAAAAAATAATTTCTTGAAGGTTAAGGGTCTTTCAAGTGTATCTTTGAACTTAAATAAAACAGTCTATGAATATAGAGGTTTATTTTTTATTTTGGAACATAATTAATGTCATTACGCGTGGAAGAGAACATTAGTTTAGTGACTGCCGCGACATCTTTGGGTAGCGACTATATGGTATACTCAATTTTAAATGACAGAAGAACGTAAATTTGGTTCAACTTTGCGAATAACACGCGTGAAGTTATTCATTCACAATATCATTTATTGCTTCTGGCTTGCTCGTATAAACTCGAAATTTGACACAACCCCACAACAAGCAATCCAACGGAGTTATATCTTATGATCTCGGGGGCCAGTTAACATCACCATCACGGGAAATGAAACCTCTGAAGTTCTCCTTCAAAAGATCGATTGTTTCGAGAGCAGCATGACATGTGGCACCATCTTGCTGGAACCAGATGTTTCCAAGATCCATTCCATCCAATTGAGGCCAAAATAGTCTCTTATAAGAGCCCGGTATCTTTCTCCATTGACAGAGATTCTTCTTCATCTTGGAAAAAATATAGACCAATAATTCCACCATACCAAAATACACACCACGCGTTGTTGAATGCTATAACGTTTCATGGCTATTTGCCAATAACAACTGAAGCCACAAGAAAAAAATTACTGCCCTAACTCAACAGCAATGGCAGCCATCACATATTAAAAATAGGACACACTTGTTAAGGACCCTGTATAAGGAGAATATGCTAATACAGCAGGCTTAAACAGTAGTCGAATCTCTGGAGAGCTGGTTGTTACGTGATAGCTTTGAAGTTAGGTTCCATTTATTGGCCGAAACATAAATAAATCTGCTCTATTCTGTCTTCTATAAAAGTTCTCACAAAAGTTTATTCTACTTCATATTAATTGAGATAGAAGTATGTAGAAACGGTTTTATGACATTTCTTTGCAGATACTGTGGGAATATAGTAGTCCTAAGCGATAGCCAAATATTTTAATAGCTGATGTTAAATGCCGTGTATGTGTATGTTTTTATGCTTTTTATATCTTCCAGGCTTCAGAGTAACTACCGTCCATTATTGTCTGGCAAAACATCTACGAAGGATCGGAGAGCTTCCAACGGGGATTGCCCTAGCTGTGACAGTGATGTCGTTATGAACTCCAAACATCCGCTAACGTGTCCTGGCTTAGGCAAATAACAATAAAACCAATCGAACATTTGTTAACTCTGCTGGCTTGCAGGACAATTAATGAACTTTAACTCATAGTAATTATAACTTGTAATGTGACCAACTCTGAGCATTTAGTTTCATGTCTATTGCAATGGGTTGATTTCGAAAATAAAGCCACATGAAACAACATATATCTATACGCCAGGACATGAAACAGCAGGTCGCTGTTTGAGAAATACACAACCATTTCGAAACTGAAACCAGTAACCGTAAATTAAGTGGTAAACTTATTACACTTAAATTTGGTATTAACGAGGCCCTTATTTTTTGTTCAGTAAGATTTTGTGTATCTCTTACGGATTACAGTTATGCAAAATGAAGACAATATCAAAGGTTAATCTCAGAAAATTAAAGATATGAAGTTCATTTCTCATTAAAATAACCGAAACCTAGGTATTTTAACAAAAATTATTACCGCCACTTTTTAAAAAAGAATTAACGTTTTGAGAAATTCAGCTCTTTAAAGGGTAGTTTGAGATAGTGTATCTTATATATTCCTGTGACATTTTTGAAATATGCTGAATTTAAATTAAAAAATTGGTATTTAAAAACTTTTCGTTTTTAAAGTAATTCCGTTCTCACATACCCAACCACACGCACACAAATACACACACAGAGGCGTCTCTCTAAAGAAAAACCTCTCCTTGGACATCTAAAATGGTATATTTTCAATGAAACCTCGGTGTTTTTTCAAGTATAAGTAGAGAAACTCTGATCCTAATATGCACGTACTAGAAAAGGAAAAAGGAAGACGATAAATTATTAATTTATTCAAACCATACAAATAAAGAACATGTAATTAAAATGAGATGGGCCTATTGAATCTTATGATGTAATAAAGTTATACAGTACATACTCTAATTTTATTCACAATTTTTCTCTGTGGTGTTCATTTCACTTAATCCGGACTTCTGATAATCCGGACAAAATTTAAGCCTCAATTGGTCCGGATTAACGAGGGTCTATGTAATGCCATATTTTAAACAATTTAACATTTTTACATTGTCCAAATCCAACACACTTTGGCCTGAGCAACGATTAGACCCAGTATCCACGAATATGTATCTGTGCACTTTAAGTCGCCTGTGACGAGAAATGCTATATAGGAGCATCGCTACCCGTAACGCGAACTAATCTGAGAAACTTCACTATCACTTGGCCAAGGCAAAGGATTGTTCATCCGGTAGAAACCTGAAAGATTACAACTGTCACTCTGCAAAGAAGCAAAATGAGCATTTTCTTGTAAATCGGCAAAGCTCTTCTCTTAGTCTTGAATTTACACTATACAGAAGCAGTTTGCCCTAAGCTATAATTTCGTGAAGAAAAAGGAAACGACAAGGAAGGGAAATTCAATTCTTTGTCCTTTCTGTGCTTTTACTTTTCTTCCCCAGTGTTAATCTCATTATTCCTTCACTTCTGACTTTTCATCTCTTGCAACCCTGTCTCCTGTTTCCAAGGATTTCACTGCTTTTTCCTTAAAGGAAGCGGACGAAACGTCACTACTCTGAAACACTAGAAACATTAAATTGCATAGCCTAAACGAAGACTCGTTTTGTCTTTTAAAATCCTTTTATCCCTGGATATTGGTATAGAAGGATTGCTAACAGGAAAACAGGCATAACTGTATATAAATTTTACTACTTCAGCAATGCAGTAAGTATATCCGAGTGAGTTGGCTCCATGATAGCGTGACAGCCGCGCATTTGGTAGCTTCTGGGTTCGGTTTACATAAACCCCACTCTGAACTTCTGTTTTAGTGATTTCTTTATTCATTCTGTTCGGTAGGTGACAGCTGGGGTAATTTCTCATCTTCTATTATTTCCTTGCTCTCATTTTCTATTGACTCCTTTTGTTTCTTCATATTTCAGGTGTGCGTCCAAGCGTGAACGAGACGGAAAGAGGCAGCGGTTGTGCATTAGCCTACTGCGCATGCATTGCGAGTCGTACATAAACTGACCAAAAGCTTTGTTGGAACGAACCACATATTTAATGCAAATTAAGAGGCACAACAAAATCTGTGATGTCAATACAATACATACATAGCTAACTCTGCCCAATACAAATTCTACAATCCTTATTATGCGTTATTAATATATCCAAGTTAAATTATTCCGTGTATTTCAAGAAGCCAAGAAATCATAAGCTGCTCAAGACTACAATTTGAAAAGTATTTCACGGCTGATCCTAACTACATATGGTACTTCTACTGCATGCACTGAAAATACCTCGTCGGTAAGGAGTAGGTAGAACAAAGTGTGTTCACACCACAGTCGTGTGGTTTAACTGTATTTACTCCGTTGCGTTCTGCAACTGTTTTAACGCACAAAGGGATATCCGCTTATCGAAAAGAGGGGAAGTTGGGCACCCTGTTATATAATGAATTATTTTAAAAAAAGGAACATCTCTTTAAAAGCCAAATGGTGGAGAAACATGCACGTATACGCATGCGCAAGCAGACGACCAGCCGGTGGTCGCGTTACAGCCAACATGAGAAAGATATGTAAAACTTGTAGCCAACCTGTGCAAAAATGCCCCAGACATAGGTGACGCAGTCCGTGTGTAAAGGATCATGGTTTGAGCAGGGTAAGTTATTGCCCGGTCAAATTTTGTTACTCATGCACTGCTTTGCACACAAACAATCCTACGACACAACGATAATGGAGTGCTCCGTAGGAAATACATGTATGAGCTCGCGAACTGTATCGGACTGGTTCGGCTACTGCCGCGAAGTGTGCATGATGTCAAATTACACCAAGTATACTGCAAGGGGGGAAATTGGCGGTCCCGGCCACGTCGTTCAAATCAGCGAATGCAAATTAGGACGACGCAAGTTTCAACGTGGGCGCGTCGAAGAGGGCAACTGGATCTTGGGAATGATCGACGTGGAAACGAATGAGGTGCGGATGACGATATGCCCCAACAAAAGGAGGGATGCAAATACGCTCTATAGTCTAATTGCAGCGTTTGTCGTTTGGCGTTTCTAGGGTCTCGGGCTCTTACCACCAGTTTATTCATCCATAATTCCTTACCTTTCATCCATTTTAATCTCACGCTATATAATCGAAAAATTTTAAAATTTGGACCAGATCAAAAAAATACTTTAAATTCTAAAACAATTTACAAAATTAAGTAAAACGAGCAAAACCTCCTTCATCATCACACCAGGCATCGAGTTGATTACCCATTCTGGCTAACCTTTCTATTCTAGAGTTCATCTGCTTCTCAACAGACATCTGAGATTACTTGGCGATTACTTGTAATTCCTGAGGGTGTAAGTCCTCCAAACGAGGAGATTAGAGAAAGAAAAAGAGAAAAGTGAATTGATTTTCCACGTAATGATTTTCCAGGCAATTTAAGAATGGGGATTTTTCTTGAACGATGCTTGAATTAAAAACCGTTTAGAGAGCTATGTTATTCACACACAATTCTACTTGTTATTCCGAGGGTGTCAATATTTAATTCTGGTAATATTTCAGTAACAAATTTTGGAATCTGTTCTTCTTTCCAAAATAGGGGATAACAGTATAAACCGTGTAATGTTTTATGTCATTTTTCCAAGATGCGTTGTTCAGACACAACTTTTCATATTAAATTTCGTTAATCTGTTGTTGAGGAAAGCATTTCTTTCTTCATATAGGTATAATTTACGTTGAGATTCTTCTCGCTTTCTTTCAGGTCATTCTGAATCCATATGATTGTTCTGTATTATTAGAAATCGAGTGTAGTTTCTCGACAAGACATGCTCTGACCAACGACAGAAGAAATTATGATACATCCTTTCATTCCATTCTACAGAGTATTACGGTTGAGGAATAACGAAATGCGGCCTTACAAGTGAACCTTAATCTGCTCGAGCCATTGATTTCCAGCTGAAGCACGCAACGCTGTCTGACATGGAGGGGGGCAAGATGAACTCGTAAGAGTCATGTTCAGCCCGTCCAAGTCCTCCCAGAGGACATGTCTATTCTCCTCTTCCTCCATCGTTTCCACAATTAATTCGACGCCTCTTCACGACCAAGGGCCTATTCCTGTGAGCTTCATTTATAAGCTTTGGATACCGAAAATTATGACAAGGACTAAAGGAAACGCGAAGGTATAGCTCAACTGAAACCACTTTATTGGCCATTTTTGCAGTTAATGTACATATTGTTTAAAGGTAATGACTTCAACTCCTTTACCATTCAATATCATATTGACACACAATCAAATCTATGTGAGAGTGCTTCGATTTAAGTATACAATCTGCAGAAGCCAGAGAAATCGCTCAGGCTATAGCGTTTATAACTCACGCTTGATAGGATGTCAGTTTGAATCCCAAGGGCAAGCCAATATGGATATGGTTTATCGGTAATTTTCTGTAGTTAATTTTACATATTATCGATCAGTTTGCCAAAATTTCCATCCTCACTGTCCCTCATTACATTGTCTTTCATTCCTTTGTCGGTCTATTAGGGGGGGGGGGGTTGCCACTGTGATGACGTTGGCGTGCTTTCTGTATTTAGGAATAGGTATCACTGCTCAGTAATTTAGTTTTGAGCATGACATTCATAGTTGTCCACAGAATGGACAAAATATTAAAATAAAACCTTGTTGAAGCCGCTTAGAAATAACTAAATAATCTAATATAACTGTGGAAACTTAGAGTCAAACTGAAAAATTCAATGCCTACACACGGCCAGTGTGAAAGAATAATTAATTTCCATTAATTTACCTAATATAACTGTATTCCGTCCAAGCAAGTCGTTTTAAATTCCGACAGAGACTTTCAGATGTAAAAAATTGATGATTTATACTCTCATAACTTTTTCTACTCTTCTAAAACATTTTCACAGAAATGCTAATTATGATCTAACTACTTTGTTAATCGGGACAAATATTTGTAGAAATTATATTGTTGATAAGTTTCTTGTAGGTACAAAGGAATAAGTGAATAGAGTAGCTATAAGGCGACAGTCAAATGATTTATGACTAGTTATTTGACGACTTTGAAATCAAGTTCTGTTTGCAAGCCCATATTCCTGGTTGAGATATAATGTTTGGAAAATTCAAATAAATAATGAATATTTCAGAAATGTCTCAAATCCACAAAAATGTATTGGATATAAATTGTTTTAACGTGATATACTTTTTGCGTAGTCTGTTACGGTTTACTAATTAGGCAATCGACCTTCAGAACGAAGAGGACGTCGGAAGACATTTCCAGAAAATACAAGATTTTTTTTTACGTCCTCCAACATTAAGTCATATCGGACGATGAATGGAATGGGTGAAATGATGCTCAAATGAGTCGGTGGTCATTAGAGCTTAGAGTTACCCTACATTCGTCTTTCTGGATAAGGGAAAAATCCGGTAAAACCCTTATCCAGGTAACTTACCCTGACCGAGATTCGAACGCGGGACCTCTTGAACGTGAGGCAGACACTCAACCACCACGCTACCGAGGCGGGCGAAAATACAATATATTTCAGTTGTCATAAACATATCGTAAACATTTATTACTGAAATAAAAATTATCAGTTGTTGTTTTATGATCAAAATTTAAAATAAAATGTTTCAAGTAAAGGGCAATCTAGGGAGGAAGTGTGTTTTTGAAAGTATTTGTGTAGCGTATTGACTTTCAGGTGACCAGCGCTGTGGTCGTGCCTTATCGGGTCTTATCTGGTCAATTAGAAGAGTGAAATATTAGTAACTTGACGTACAGTAAGTTACGAAACACAAATAGAGCGATTGAAAGCTGCGTGTATCTATATATGTTTCCTCGCGCCTGTCGATGTATGACACATTGCCGTCCAGAAGATATGACTATATCTGAACGGAGTATACATACACTGTACTCGCGGTGGATGTGCGATAAGCTGAAGTAAACAACTCTGTGTTGTGAATTTTTTCCGATACGCTTTCTCGCTTTGCCATATAGTAAAGGTTATTGTTTATTGATAGATCGCTGTTTACTCGTGTATCCTACAGTCAACAGGCAAGAGTCACCAGACCGTGTTTACCTTCCCATCAAAAACTCATGGTCGTTATTATTGACATTCTTTGCGTGAAAGTGGTTTGGGTGTGGAAAATAATTTGTAGATAATAATTTTAATAATTTGGTAATTATGTATTCTAATAAAATTAATGAAACACAAGAAGAAACACGCAGAATTATACTTTAGTGTCGTACTAGCTTATATTTTGAGATATTGTTATATTGTCTTTCATAGCTATGAGATCCAAAGAAAATATTTTCAGTTAAATTTGCTACCTGTTTTTAAAAAATCTCAAAATTTACAATGCAAATAATGATACATAATTTACAATAAATTGGGAAAAGTATCTGGTGTATTTGCAACAGGGCTATTTTAGCTTCGAATCTATTAAGAATGAAGTCACAATATTGCAATTGCAGTGATTCCATTCTCAAACTTAAAAAGGTGTTTCTTTTATTTTCCGTTAAGGTTGCAAGTATCTTTTAAGGATTTTTATACCAATTCATTGGATATCCACCACCACGTAACTGTTTTATCGACGTTTCTCCCTTTCCATATGCTCATAGTTATTTCCCAAACAAGTGTTTAGGCTATTCACCAACGAGCAATAAATTGACAGCCTCTTGACGCTTTCTGGAGAACTGAAGTCACAGATTTTGAACGTAGGTATATCGCATTCTGTGGGAGATGTCATGTACACCTGCGTGGTACTGCATACCTCCTGGCGTCTACATGGTCTCCAGACAGGGTCGTATGTGTCGCCCTCTTTGAGAACTGATTTCATACCTCACTGCCTAGCCCTAGGGTTTCACATCTGCAACCACCGGCGATCAACATCTTCACTGTCGCACTGGGCCAACGGAGTCCCCTTAGCTCCAACATTAACGTCGCTAGATATTAACATACATCATGTCATTTTTGTGGTGCGGAATGAACTGTAAGTGCTTTTAAATTACACCTCTCAACCTCACCTGATATAAACTTCTCAACTTTTGTTCACAAATGTTACTTTGTGTCGTATGAGAGTCTATGTGTACGTTACAAATACATATACGGGTATCATATGTGTTATTAAATAAATAATTTTCTGTATAAAACATTCAGCAGAAAGCATTTAATGGAAATAGTAAATTAGATTCAGGCCGCGCCATGGCTGATTGGTTAGACTGCTTGGCTTTCACCAAGGTGGCTTGGGTTCGATTCCAGGAGACCGAAAAGTGACATTTGTGGTGGACAACACGGCGATGGGGCCGGTTTTCCCCGGTTCCTCCGGTTTCCCCGTTAGCATTCCACCAATCACTCCATCATCATCTTTCCTATCATTTATCTCGTTTTCATACTATCACCCACTTCTTTCAACCTCACACCAGGCATCAGACTGATTACCCATCCTGGCTCTCTGTCGGATTCAAAGATTCGGTTCCTCAGGCCCAACCTTAACGGATAAAGGAACAAAAATCCCCTAACATCACAGTAAGTGGTACTACATGGGATAAGGTAAAGAAGAAAGAGAAGAATCTGCTTCAGTCATAAAATCAACAGGTCTTCACAGAAAAGACCCACATGTGCATAATGTTCCGAAATACCATCAACAACACTGTTGTCATGTTACAGAAAAATTAATAAGAAATTATAATATAAAAAAAACAATGTTAATGAACCAATTTTCTGTAAATTATTTGCTTATAATTAGAGCAATTTTGAATATTATAAGTAGTGTGACATTTCTCGGATAACCTGACATGTAACATTACCAGAATCGTTTCCAAAAGTACATAGCTCTTTGTATTTAGTATCTATCGTTGTATCCGTTCTCCAGATACAGTACTGTGCTGAAGTGAATATCTCTAATTCGAATGAAAAAGTACAGTATCTATCCTTCATAAAATTCAGTTTTGAAAACAATATGCATGTAATAGCGGAAAATCACGCTTAGCACTCACAGCTTTCAAACACAGCCATATCGCTTATAGCGCGGTTTATATCCCCAATATATTTTCACAAGACCTCTTAATGTGCCTATTGATGGCTCTTATGTTGCCTAGATACATTGCCACCCGGGAAATAAAAACACAATTTGATGTGGGATAATCGTATAGCAGTGGCTTCACGGCTTCACGGTGGCTTCTTTACTGGCACCACTGTCCATATGAGAAACGTTTGCTTTTATCGCTCTCCTAGCTACTTGAGAGATAAAATAACACTATAGTTTGTGCTGTAATACCATCGTTTGAGAAACATTAAGGTATTACACATTTTTCACTCCAGGCAATAAAGTGAGAAACGATAGCTGTGGAGAATTCAATTGGAAGAAAATGCACACTTCTTTCCACAATTGGGACATTAGTGTTTAATTTCCTGGATGGCCAAGTAAACACTACTTCTCGTTTGATGGATAGAGTCAACATGAAAAATTCAATGCCATGGCCGGGATTTGAACCACGGATCTACTGGTTTCCGTCCAGTCGCTCTTAACCTTTGAGCTACCATGGCCAACGTGCCTTCCTGACATTAAATTCTCCAGTTGACTCGTATATTTCCCCGGTAGACCACTAGGGGCTCTCGCATCCGAGATACACCGTTCGTGGCGACTTACTATTGTAAGTACTTAAGTCCCAGGCTTCATCATTTAACTCTTATTATTTTAGTTAATTGATGGAAATTAATCATTTCTCCACACTAGCCGTATATAGGCTAAGATATTTGATGGATAGGCACGTTGGCCATGGTAGCTCAAAGGTTAAGAGCGACTGGACGGAAACCAGTAGATCCGTGGTTCAAATCCCGGCCATGGCATTGAATTTTTCATGTTGACTCTATCCATCAAATATCTTAGCCTATATACGGCTAGTGTGGAGAAATGATTAATTTCCATCAATTAACTAAAACTACTTCTCGTTCTTACCTGTTCCACAACGTTTTAATATTGTGTCTTGTTGAAAGAGCTGAAATAGTTTTTAGTAATATCGGTGACTACTTTACATTTTCACAAACAGAGGCAGATTAAAATATAAGGGAGTAGAAAGGACCCGCCGAAATTTTTCAGCGAATTTATGGTGCAATTAAGGTTGAGAATATAGTACAATGTCTATGAGCCTCCTACTATGCACCTCCTTGAGTGAAACTTTGGATAGTACATTTTATACCAGTGTAAAATCAGAGAATATGTTACGGACCGTTAGTTAAATGCAGAGGTTCTACTCCCATTAGTCCTGGACCCGTAGGACAAGGGACCCGGGCCTCCTTCTACCCAGGAGCGATGGATACTCCGGCGCTCTTTCCATAGGGCAATACCTTCAGTCTAAAAAGCCCCCTATCCCCCGCTGAGCCCAACGTCAAGACGGGATAGAAGTGGATACGCCACTTACGCGCGTCAACCCCGCAGGGCAGACTACCGAAAACCTCGGTGGGGCCGCCTGGTGATCTAGCACACATTCTACTAGGCAGGCTAGTACCCGGGACTTATACCAACTGGCACTTAGTTCATGTGATTGCAGATGTTATTTGAAATGTTTACTCAGAACATAACATGGAACAGCCATTCCAATTCTGCGTATGATTAATGGTATGATGAGATATAAAACAAGCAAGTAATGAATGATAAAGAGTGGAGCATTCTTCTGGTGGCAAGAGTCAAAACTGTCTACATTGTAAGCTCAGCAGTATTGAAGGAAACTTTAACAAAAAGGGAAGACACTTTTTGGGTAAGATTGTAGTGAATGTTAAAATACGGTAGAGAAACTCATGATTCATTTGTATAACTTCGAAATTTCTATGAAGCGGAAACTATTAGGATTCTTAGAAGCAAACGCTTTGATACAGGGTCAAAGAATCTCAGTGATCATTATACCACTTGTTTTCAATTGTTTTGTGAATGTAAAATTGATAAATCTTACATAGAGTATGAACATAGCATATTCATTGTTAATGAGCTTTGACAAACATTTAAGCAGCTTACGTGCGTTTCTTGAGCAGTTACGAGTACATTTAAAAGCAAGGATAAAAGGAACTACTTAAAGGAGATCATTTAAAACTATACAGATAAGGAATGTGGACTATAGTTAATAACTACCTTCGTTTTCATGTGCTGAAGTATGAAAATCGTTCGTATGGAAATTGAATCAGTACGGCTGAAAGTATGTTTTAGAGACATTTGACGTGTTACAGTCATTTGACCTTTCGCAGTCATTATTGGTTATTTCTATATCTGTTCTATAAATTATTCTTACAAAGCTATTCTTGAATCTACCTTATGTTAATCGATACTACCGATTATATTAATCGATACTAATTGTTACAGGAGACTACAGAATGTTGAAGATGGTCACAGTTTTAAAAAATAAAGGGTAATGCTGGCTTTTAAATATAAGTTTCTCTGCACATTGCAAGAGAAAAACGCCTATACTTTTTAATGAGGTTTACGATTTTTATAGCAAGTTATACATATCTCTTATGCTTTATCAGTTACACCAAATAAAATGCGACACACACATACACACATACATCAAAGAAAGTTTATAGCTTAATAACACCAGGAAGACTTCATTGCTAATGCCTATGTACGTTTAAGGGTAAGAAATATACCTTTTTGCATGTGCAGTTGGTATAAAAAACTGAATCGTCCATCGAGAACGGATTTAGAGACTAATGCAATTAAGAGCCGTAAGTATTCCAGAGTGAAGTTTCAGAGGAACGAAGCTTAACGGCCGTAGGTATTAGAGAACTGGTTCAGCCATAATCTATCCGGTTGTGCACTATTGAACAACACTACTTCTCCGGTTTATGCTCTTCCTCCAGATGTCTTTTACATCCCCCTAGTGGTGGTCGTTATCTTATATCACATGCCAAGCGAACCGAGGGTGCAAAACGGATATCTGTGCAAAACCAGCCTGCGGAATTTACTCTACGTGTTGTTGGTAGAATCCAGTAAGCTTTTTCTACTGTCCGTACCACTTACCGATAAAGGAAGTAATGTATTCGATCCAAAAAGTTGATTTCTAGATTTAACCTGAAATGCACGTTTTCCTGAATTCCAGGACAGAGAAAAGAAAACGATCCAAGTACGTGTATGAGTAAGAGACAGAGACAAAGAGAGAGAGAGAGACAGAGAATAAGAAAGAGAGACCAAGATAGTCTGTAATAAATATAAATAACCTTTCTCGTAAATACATGTTCTACTTAATTAGGCTCTTTTAAACGCTTAAGGATTTCTTTATAAAATCAACTTATTACAAGAAAAAATGCTGCATTTTTCTCTCACAGTATTGTTCCTTATAACTTAAATATTTCTTGTATGTCATACATTCATATTTTCCACTCATATTACTTTACCCGAATGCTATTTTGATTACACAAACAATGAATAAAATAAAACTCAACCCATTCGTGAAAAAGAATCGCCTAAGATCGATGATGCCCCTAGATGCCGCATGACAGGTCCACTAAGTAAAATTATGTGAGAACGAATTTTCGAAATTAATCAGTATTACTGGGGAAAGTCTTCACACAAGCTATATATTTAAATTTGCTTTACATTTTTTGAGAGCACAATTAATACAAAATTGTGTAAATCTCGTACACAATGTAATGGACTTCACTATTCAGATAAAATTAATAATAGCAGTTTATTAGCAATATACGTACATACATACGTACATACATCCACGCTCACATAATTTTAATTGTCCTACACATTTTACTTTACTCAGTATGACATGGTTTGCTTAGAAATGATTTCAAAAAAGCAAGAAGCACTTAGACGGGGGGAAACAGTATTTAATGTTTAGTCATAATTAGTTCTTGCAATGGGAAGAAAGAAGGAAAATAAATAATAAAGAATAAAAGATGAAAAAGTATTGCTCGCTTCAAATGACCACATGAGAAAAGTATGTACTTGCAATATGGAATATTCCAAAGAGGCTTTAACACTTCGGGGAAACAAATATAGCTTATATGTACTTTAAATAATTTCTGAAACGTTCCTCCAGTAATTTCTGCATTGAATTTACGATTTTGTTTTTGTGTACGATTATAGGAAATTTAATCAAATAAAGGTGATTTACAGGTTAGCAAATAGTTCGAGACATTCATTTTATTTTTTATGTCAGCATGCTAAACGTGATCAAAATCATTTAAGATATATGTCTGAAAATGATAGAGAAATTTTAATGTCCCACATAAAGGAATAATTAAATGCAAATAATTTCTTAAAAATTATTGGGAGAGATTATTGTAAGAATATCTTTTTGGGATGCAGGAGT
>CM060949.1:99598253-99633253 GCA_030765055.1 Mantis religiosa
AGCGGAGCAGTGACTAAGAAAATCAAAAGTTAATTCCTTGATGTTGGCACTGAGCTATCAACAGTGGGAATTATAAAAGAACTAAAGAATGATGTTACCTGAAGTCCGCTAGAAACTAGAGGAAATAGTATTAAAATTAATAAAAATGGCTAGGTAGTGATTATTCCAGGGAAAAAGGAAATTGAAAGAAACCTATGGGTATCTTTTTATAGTTATAATTTGAAATTTAATCTCCGTTTAAGATCCTGATGAAGAATGCTGCTCCTTTTAAGCACAATTAAAACCGATCGAGCTGGGTAGGGTTTGAAACCTCAAACTTGAGATCAATAAAGCCTATCCGCGATATGAACCTTTACCTTTTACCTAATAGGTCAATTTTCTGCTCAAACACCAGATATTTAGAAATAAATACTACGATCTTCCTGACCTCTTCTTCACCAAATCCTTAACAAAAAGACCCGCATACGTTGTGTGTGTGTGTGTGTGTGTGTGTGTGTGTGTGTGTGTGTGTGTGTGTGTGTGTCTGTGTCTGTGTCTGTGTGTGTGTGTGTGTGTGTGTGTGTGTGTGTGTGTGTGTGTGTGTGTGTGTGTGTGTGTGTGTGTGTGTGTGTGTGTGTGTGTGTGTGTGTGTGTGTGTGTTGATGTGTGCCTGGAAGTAGTATAGCTTAAAAGCGGTATGTCGGATAAATACAAAACTTGGTATTTAGGTTCAACATTTTCCAAAAATGAAAAAGTTTTGCAGGTCTTTTTATTTGCTCTAAAATGTTTAATCCAAACTCCATGTATTTATGATATTTAAATGACATAATACTTATAAAATGTATACATTTAATTTATGGGGATAACTGCAAAGTACTTTTCATTGGGGAGGAGCTTTGTATAACGATTAAACCATAATACATAAACTCAATGAATTTAGAAAATGGCAGATATCTTTAAAATATACAGCTCATCTCTCATAACTGTTTTGTGGCATCAGTCATCCCCAAGGTATTCCTTGTTGTTCGTTTAAGGTCTCAAATGTTTTATCATTTAAGTACTGTCGCATTATTCAACTGTTTCTTGCGATATCATGGAAATACTATGGAACATAAAGCCCGGTAATAGTCAATTTTGAAACATCTGACTCTTCATCGATTGTGCTTTATATTACCTTATAGCCATAAACAAATCTTTAAAAAAATTGTTTATGAAAATATTTGTTTCGTTCAGCATGAATAACTTACTCATACTTACAAAAATAAAGATTCGTAAAAATAAATGATAATTAAGTGAATATGACATATCAGATTTTATTATCCACATGTCTTCTAGATGTATTTCTATAATATTTTTCTACATCAAAATGGAAGTGTATTATAGTGCACGCCTAATATCCTTTTTTTCAAATGCACCTGTGTTTAAACACAACACCACAGAGTAACGTTTGAAACCATTGTTTGGACTCTGCGTGTTTAGCCAGTAAGAGTAGTTTTTAAGTTCTTAGTTACTGCGCTTGGTTCTTTATTGCACACATCCATGTTTGCCTTGATTGATGTTAACATTCAAGGCCAACAATACATCACTAGAACGTCGAGAGTGAAAAATTGCTTTTCAACTTGAATTTATGAAACCTTGCAAGTGCATTCGAAATTCAAAACCACGTCACAGAGAAGGTTAAGTGACAGGGTATTTTAATCTCATTTGGAATCTTAATTTTATCGCTTGAATTTTAATTATTACTTGAAATATCTACTAACATTTAAGCTTTAAATAATGTAACAGTTTTCAATTTCAGCAATTCAAAACGGAGATTTAATCATGACCGGAAGAACATTCAACAGTATTCTTTAATGAACTTCAGGCTTGTCAAATTTTAACCCTAGGACCATCTTCACTTAATACAAGGATGCTATCACAATTCTTCAGCGGCAGCAATTTATTAACTCATATTTCGAATTCAAAACCACTTGTGTGTATTACAGTCAAGCGATTGCGCGTAACTTAACCATGATATAGTATTTTGTGCTGCAGTTGACAGCAGCATAAGTAGTAGTGAAAGAAAAAATAAAATTAATGACTGCTGTGAAATTGTGTGCATCTTCTCAGCTGTATTTCTGGAAACTCAAGCAACTGACCACAATAGAACTGCCATTTAATGCAATACCAGAACCGACAGCTAGACTTCTTAATTCATGTGTCCTAAGTCATCGGGAAAACGTTACATTCCTTCCTCAATTCACTCTTCAGAAATCATTCTTCCACATTTATTGTTAATGCACATAAATCTCGTTACATATTTACAAATTTCGTTGTGTGCAAGTAAAATACGATACATAAATCCAACAATTCCAAAGCTGGTCATTCTGTGATGACTTTAAGGTTCAATTGTCTTTGTATGGACATGAAAAGCGTTGATAAGTATGAAGTATTTGACAATTCAAACCAGAAAACAAGGCATATTTTGGAAATGGTAACGCCATCAAATGTTTCGTATCACATGTCATTTCATGAATTTGTATTTGTTATGTGATGCGACTTAATTTACCCTTACGGTTTACCAAAGCACTTAAAATACTAATCAAAAAAACTCTTGATATTCATTTTATTTTCCATATGAGAGAAGTACTTTGGGAAATTATCCACAGGTAAGTTGTATTAATATAAGAGTTTAAACTTCAAAAATTTGCCTAAAGAAATATCTATGTTATAAATATGAAAATACAATATGCTTAGTATTCAAATTAACAAAAGGTGTATTGATTATTTTCAAGAGAATGTTTATGTGGAAAACATAAGAAAATAATATAATTACAAAACTGTAAGATGAAAGAAACTAAAAGCGATGCTCAAACGATAGCCATTGTTTCGATATTAGTGAACATAAAAGTGCTGGCTGCAGATTCAACATTATCTCTCGGCAGAAGACAATATGGCTTGATAGGCTTCATCTTAAAAAGAAAGCTGTAAAACTCAATAATTCTCAGAAGATATACACATTCAAATAATAAATATTTTGATTGTCGAATTTATATAAAGTGTTTCCAACCACTTCCGCATCATGGATAAAGTAATGTTTGTTTTAATTGTTTTTCACGCGTTTTAGGCAAATTATGCTGACGCGGGAAGAACGCATTGAGATTTTGCTATGTGCACGAGTTCTACAAACGACATACGGACAGAAGTATGACGCAAAGTGCAGTATCTCGGCTGCTTGAATAAGTTCAAGATAACGGGGTCCGTCGACGATACACCGAGATTGGGACATTCATCATCCTTCTCTGAAGGACGAAGCAGTTAATGCAAGTTCATGGACAGCAACCCCCTTCCCCCCCCCCAAAAAAAACAATTACTTGACGGACAAGCATGGAACAGAACGTATCTAATATCACCATACATGATATTCTTAAAAAAAGATCCATCCATACAAGCTTCAAGTTGTCATCTATCTGTGGATGACCTGGACCATAGGATGGAAATATATCAATGATTCCTTGAGAAGATAGACCGAGACAACAGGTTCCTCATGAATGTGACAAGGCCAAGATTTGCAGTTGGGAGTTAAACAGAATCTGTTGCACTGGTTCAACGCTAACCCTCATTGGGGCGTTGAAACTAAGGAGCATGGAGCAGAGCGTAATATAGAATTTGGAATGGTCATATCATTGGACTATTCCTGTTTTCTAGAACAGGAGATAAGCTTGTGTCTGCAAAGGATCTGCTTGGTGAAAGACTACAATGATTAACGCAGGGTGATGTTGCAGCATAATATTAATTGTTTGGCACTCCAAAGACAATTTAATTTCTCTGATTTTCAAAGACAATTTCGCCCATAGAAAGCAAGCACTGTAATTCAATTATATAAAAGACAAACAAATATTTCCTATGATGTGAGACTTGTCGGACATCCTATAAATTACCCGCCATTCAACAAAAGAAGGGTTAAAAACAACGACGGACAAGCCTCTTCATATGCCTACCACACGTGGAGCATTCGAAAACTGACTCGCTACAAATGTAAATATTTTAAACATATTATGCATAAATAACGGATGTTTCGAAACGACTCCGAACGAATATAGCCGTTTCGTAGTTTATAACTCCGAATTTCGGTGTTGCAGCTTCGAAATTCTCTTAGGTATAATTTCATGCAGCATTAAATACTAGATTATTTTGTGACTAGGCAGCACAGGAACCACTGGTATGCGAACCTTAAAAGTTGTTATTGGGACACACCGGTCACGAAAACAAAAGCATTACTCCTTGCTCTTTATCAGTCACCCTAGCCTCACTTTCAGATTATGAGGCAAAGGATAGTTATTTGTGCAAAAGTCGACTAATGACTCAAATAGTTCTACGGTTGCTCATTTTGCTATGATCTTAATTGTACACTACTTTCAACCAGTTACTACAAAATCAACAGATTCCTTTCAAGTTACAAGTGGTTTATTCAGTATTATTAAACACGTGAAACAAAATGCTTGTCTCATTGCACAGGGCATTTAGTTTTGGTTAAATTTATCTACAGTTCTTTGATATTTTTCTCTGTTCTTTTTATTATTTAAGGCTTCCATCCTCAATCTCACTAACGTTAACTTCCTTCTAAAAGGTTTAAGTTGCAGCTTATTCGCCATCATCGACTGTTATAACGGAATGTTGGAACACGTTAAATATCCATAAACAAACAGCTAAAGAATAGCTTATATATTGTGGTTCCATAAGCCAAAGAAATTCTTAACAGCAGCAAGCTACCGTGGAGTATATCGGTATGTTTACAAACAGCTGCAGCAGGCGACACGCTGTGTCACCTACCTGCGAACTTCGATAGCGTGAGGCATGCGGCACGCGCCGGTGTTCCTGTAACTGCCTAATCCACATTCATTCTGGAGCGTTTTTATGCGTCTCTATTGCCGGTAAGATCTCTGTATAAGTGTCACATAAAAGCTGAGTAAATAGTTCTATATAATCGTTCGGTATCGTTTTGAAACATCCTGTATACGCCATATTAATCAAAATCGGTAAAGATATTTTATGAACCTCAAAGAAATGAATTGCTTTGCTTGTAAAGGGAGGCGGGATTTTTTAAAAGCACTTGCCCCCATTCTTGGAAGACGCTTGTCTATTCTGATGTGAACTGAATTTGAATTATTATTTACACTATTCACACACATTCACGCAAGCACACAATCACACGTTTATTTGCATCCAGGGAGACTAAAACTATGCATTCCTGACAAAATCTTGGTAACGAGATTTTGGTATGAATGCAATGCTCCATCTACTTTATAGAAAGATAAACTAATCACATAGTGCCATGACTTTCGAACGCGTCCAGTGAACTTGCTGCATGCCAATGTTCGCAATTGTATAGCTGCTATTGCACTCCTGCTGTTGACGGGTTGGGAAATAATACAATTTCCATCTTATTCTCTAGGTTGCCTAGTGATTTTGACTTGCTTCAGATGATAGAGACCTGCGAGATCGAAGTAGGAATAATGAGATCATTCGAGTCTACTTCAGAAAACGAAGCTGCTTACGACAGCATCGGTTCCCTCCAGCAGAATGAACAGTGTATGAAGAGCATGGGGTTACTTTGGAAAACTATAGCATACGCTACAGTTGAAAGTTGACTTTAACTGTCTATATTCCTTACTGATCAACAATTATGACATGGTCTCTTTATGCGAATTATTTAATACAATAATGTTTAAATCACAATACATATGACTGGTACCCCGAAAAAATCAAGTTATCACGTTATCACTCCAGCGCTAGGCACATTCGATTACGTCACCTTATAGAGAAGGCAACATGGGCAGTCAGGTCTGAATGCAAGTTCCTGCCGCCAGGATTGAGGGAAAAGAATCAAAAATAGTCAAAAGACGTTAAGTAAACCATTAAGCAAGATAATGCCAAAAATAATGAAAAATACAAGTATTTAAATATTCACCGTTTTCCAAATATCTTGCAAATCAGGAGTTTCTATTTGCATTTGTCAATGTACGTGTTAATAGCAATGTCTGGTGTAAGAAACAGATGTTAATACTGAATGAAAAATTTAATACTCAGAGTTTGCCGAGGATGATAATTTTCACAAAAGTTTAAGTAAATTTTAAATTCGTATGATATACAATAATTTATCTACTATTAATATGTATATTAGATCAAATAATTTAGTTAAATTAGTAAGAAGATCTGCTGTTGCTAAATGGAACAAGACATGAACAGTGGTTGACTTAGAAATAAAATGAACTGATGACAAACGGAATATAAAAACTGAAATATGTACGAAAAAGCATAAATATTTGTTCCTGAAGGCTTTGAAATGGACTTAGAACGGCCAGTTGATTCATTTGTCATTTTCTGTATGGAAAAAGAGTAAAAGCCATTTTATCAGTGGAGAAAACTAAATACGGTAATATAAAGGCCATTAAGGAAGAAATGAAACAAGTGCAAACCATCTTCACTGTCTCGTCTTAAATAAGACACAATGTGTAAATAAAAATGTGGGGAAATTGAATGAAGATTATGGCATGCAATTTTACATTAAATATATGAATGTAATTTTCAGATACTGTTACAATTATTATTATACTCCTGCCGTCCTAAGAAACAAACTGTTCCTGTGAGCAGTTCCACGAACAAAACCTACAAAACAAAATCTACTAATAAGATACTCTTGTGCATACAACTTGTTTGAATGTAATATGGCGTAACACATGGGCGAAAGTGTCACTGCCGTCTGTCACGCTTCTGCAAGGGGGCACAGAGTACTCGTAATACAAAAAGTGTGTTTCTTTCGACGTATGCAGTACCTTCGTGCATGTTCTTCACCCAATAATATTTTAACTTCTGTCCAATCTCCACTTCTTTCAGTTCATTCCATTTTTACTTTCACTTAATAATCTAGCGGCCTTCCACCACGAGAACGATTAGCCCATTCTGGCACTTCACTAAAGGTGAATTACGAATAGTTTCATGGTTCACAGTCACTTCATTTTCTTTTGCGAGGTAACAGCGTAACAAATTATTTGCAACGTACGCACTTCTTCTGAGCGGCTCATTCGCTGGTGACTCGAACACAAAATATCTCTGATCGTGTGCAGTAACAGCACTAAGCGCACTTTACTGCAGTGCAACCAGCGCAGTCGGTGAACGAGAACGCTCGTATATATAGCCTTCGGAGTTTTCCAGAACGTTCGAAATGTTGAAACATCTATAAGCTTTAACTTCTCTGGCGATAGCGCTTAAAATGTTATCGCGAGTGAGGCGCCTTAGGTTACGTTTTTGTATTGTTCCGACTGCTGAGCTCTCCTCACTTGGCCATAGTCACATCACAATTTAAAGAACAATATCATAAATGAAATAAAATTGTGGCAATGGATTTAAACATCTCCATTCACTGTTACATAAGTATTAAGGTTGCTAGGAACAACGAAAAAATAAACAAACAACAGTTTGTATGTGAAATGTATAAACAAATGAAGTTACTTTTTAACTGTTTAATAATATTGCTTTTACTCATCTTTGTCAGTAAACATAGCTTCATAATGCTCCTCTGCAGTTATAAAATCCTAGAAAGGTTTGTGACTTCTCAGACCAGACTTGAGACCACCGGTGCAGACTTTCTATAGTCGTTACATTTACATTCAAATGTTACATAAGTTCACGTAATACTCTAGCAGGTGTCTGTCCCCATGATATTTGTAGAAGTATATAACGAAGCACGTGAAATTAAATAGCATGCAATCTGGTGACCACTGAAGATCCTCGCAGATGAAAGAACCTGGACTGTGTAGCTTCAGATTTTAGGTGCATGTAAAAAGAAGTGCTTATGTGGCATTTACACGCAGTGTAATTTATCACTTCTTACTTGGTGGTAACATGTGGATCTCGAGATGAAATATTAGACTAGTCGGCCACATCTTCCACAATGTTGCTGAAAAATGATGAATGGCACGAGCATTGAGGGAAACTCGTGACAAATGAAGACAGATACAGGTTACTTCGGGGAGAATGTAGTGCTCTTTATCTTTTTTATATATGTTTTTCTTACTAGAATTTCTCTTGTGTCATGTCTTTCTCATGAAACTCTTTCGGTTGATGCACTAGACATCCGCGCAATATCTTTACCTTTTTTCTGTTTCGCTGGATAGCGAGAAATAATGAAAAGGCGTTGAGAAGCTTGTGGCTCTCTTGTTTTGAGATACAGCTGAACCTGTTGCATTGGTAATTTTATGTTTCTCAAATCTGTTAGCCAAAAATAAGAATTTCGCCTTTGATACTAGTTCTGGAAAAAAAAATGAGGTACCTTATAATGTCAGACAAGGGAAGGTCGAGAGTTTAAAATACCTTCTTTCGAGATACAACTGAAGAAAGGAAACAAAAAAATATGATCGTCACCTTTTTAAGTTAATAGCAAAAATATATTAACATTTAAATGTGGATTAATTTCCACAGTTAAACTAAAAAGATAAACACAGATTATATCTTATTGCTTTTGCAACCGAGTGACCAGCGCTCTGGCACCTAAATCCACGGGCTGGAGATTGCCGGCTAGGTACGGAACGTTTCTTTTAATGGTCACTTTTTATTCCTCATAAAGTCTGACAGTGTAAATGTAGAAGTGAATGTGAATGTGTTTTATAGTATAAAAAGTTGATTCTTAGAAGAAGGTAGTACGATTCAGCGAGCAATAACCCTTACATTGTAGCTGTCGATAGAGAACGTGCCTTTTGTTCGAGTGGTCCTAGGTTGGAGCCTGGATACGAGAAATGTTTCTTTAAACAAGGGTTTTTCTCAGTATGTTTCTTGATCCTAGTATGCGAGTGTTTTTATGTTATCAGTTAAAATTTTAACTCGCGCATTAATAAGGTATTTCAGGATTAAACTGGTTAAAATCTAGAGGTTAGACATAATTAAATGTTAATTAATCTACAACAGAAGGACTATATTCCAGTAATAGTTGTCGACAAGTTAAAATGAAATTAACTTTGCCCCTAAACAAAGCCTCCTGTTTGACAGATCAAGTTGAAGGACGCTAAATGAAAAAAGCAATTAAAACTAAGTCTGTAGTAGCTCTATATTTGCACCTTACTCCAAAATACTTTCACACACACACACACACACACACACACACACACACACACACACACACACACACACACAGAGAGAGAGAGAGAGAGAGAGAGAGAGAGAGAGAGAGAGAGAGAGAGAGAGAGAGAGAGAGAGAGAGAGAGAGAGAGAGAGAGAGAGAGAAGGAAAAAGAAAGAGTAACTGAATATTTTAGAAACATTTGGTACTTTTTTCGTTACTTTATGTTATGTTATAAACAGTTTATAAGTTTCGAAGCAATTTTGGAAAAGAAAGAAAAACGTTTCATCTATATATATATAATTAATACGTACAGGATTAATATGCAATATTAGTATACGAGAATGAATGTAAAAAACTCTTTAAGGGTAGTAAAATGTATCACAAAATTAAAACAGCTCTTTCAAAACATTCATTGAACACCCATAAAAATGTCGAACAGGCATCTTATGAAATTTTACAATTCACATGTAAACGTTTATAACAATATGTACAATTTTGTGGATAAATGAATTTAAAAGGTACGTAAAGCAGCATTATACCTTAGGCTTATTTTCTCATGTACTTGTTTCCTTAAAGTTCATGCGATGGTAAGTTTTTTAAAGTTTATTTATGATTTTGACAATACCTTTTCGAAGGCTAATAAAGAAATTTGCAAGTAAATTGCAATTTACTGAAAATATAGCCTCATTATTATAGCCTCATAATTTATTACCCGGTTGACACCTTATTACATTGTTTTCTAAAAAAATCGATTCAAAGTAACTCAAAATTTAATAAATGATTACAAAATTTGAGCATTAAGAGTATATATTTTAAATTTCAAAAATTACGTAGTCATTTCACAGAGGCTCAATTTTTAAAATAAATTGTTTTTCTACGGTTAGATATTTAACATTATAAAAGGAAATGCATTTAAATTTAAACTTTTAAAGCAACTTTAGCGTACCGTGTACTATTAGACTTTATTTACAAAACTGGAGTAATGTTCATTTCACGTGGATGATAACATCAAGAAAACACCAATATGTTATACTGACTCTTGATGAGGTTCGTTAAGAAAACCTGTCCTTTAAAATGAAAGTAATATCTCTATCCATTATCCTTTTAACGTAATTTTAGAGATGGTTCATTCAAAATAAAGTTTTAATGCAATTCATGATACTCACGACAGATATTCTAACTCGATAATTTAGCGCGGTAATCCATAAATTGCATACAGTGTTGTTGTTTAAGCAGTAGTTGCCTTCAAACTATCTGCACTCTAACTAAAGACTGCAAAACCGAGACCAGGGCTATTGCCAGTAAGGTAAAAATCGGTCTACATGTCTGCAAATACAAAAATACTGTAGATGGGTTGCAAGTGGTTTGTTATATGCGACTACCTTATTTATAATCCAGTGACAGTTCAACCTTATTTCCTTCCGTCCTGAACTGTTTAAGCCTGTTAAATACGTTACTGATTAACTTGACATAGCCACAAAAACGTTCAGAAAACTTTATTTAAAAGTTGTGATATACATCGCTGTACGTTTAGTATAAAATAAAACCAATAAGCATTTTAGAAAAGGGGCTATGGCTTATAAAAATAAAAATAAAACGTAAAAGAAGAAATGTTTTGAATGCCTTTAGCTACAATTGATATATAATTTGTATGATTTGTCTATTTATTATGATTTTTAGTACTAATATTTCAATATGGAGCATGAAAACTACATATAATTCCTTATACAATTATCGCAAACTGTATACCTACGTGTAATAAACCAAACTGTCACATAAAGTTTGAAAAATTATAATTCACCATGATATTTATCTTTTGTATTTCATTTATAAATACCTACTCACTAAATGAACACAATTACTCCATTTATTAATTTACATTCTTCGAAATTTATCTAAGTAACCACCATACTAAGTTTTATAATAAATATCTGTAGTGTTTCTCGCATCCGTTGGATGTTGATTAGCAATTATAGTAAAGCAGATGAAATGTTGGTCACTGCTATTTTGTTCCTACTTTCTTTTCCGCCCACAATTAGCTCTTGCGCAGGCCGGAAGCTCCCTTTCAAAGGTGTTTGGTAAATGTTCAACAGCAATAGTAAAGAGCACGCATGAAGACATCTTCAGAAGCATATATTTGCCCGGACACTCCATACAAAACGATTGAATGGAAAGCCAATCAGGCATGAGCCATTCGCCCTCTCTATCTCATGTTAATTTCCGATCCATGAGGACCAGCTCGACACAGCAATAATACAAACACAAACCTGGCATGTCATTACAGCTGGAATGTACTGGACCGCTCACCTGAATAGTCATCCTGCTTTTAATTGCAAACTGACACCAGCTGTACTTTTCTGTAGGCCTATAAACACAGTGCATGTATATGTGCATAAACCAATATGTATCAACAAAGATGTAACTGAATTCCTCTTTTGGAAAACATGTTCCCTTCTAATATAAGGTTGTATGAATCAAAGAAACAATACAACTAGAACATTTAACAATTTTTCAGAACAATAAAACGTAAAAATGTGATCAAAATGAATACATTCATTAGATGGGCATTGTGTCAAAATGAAGAGTGGAATCATTACAAAAGTCAATGGGAAATTTTATAATATTCAATTCTACAAATCTATTACTGTTAAGAAAATACGAACTAAAACTGCAACCACATGAAATAACCCATCCAAATGCAAAATATCTGTTGGCATTAATTATGAATAAAAGTGGATCTCACAATTTAACTACTGCATTCAATTTTAAGCGCAGGTCCAGATAAAAGGAAGGACCTGGTAGTAGTGAATGTAAGGTTCGATACCGAAATCCTGTGTTCAATGGGCGACAAAGTGGAATACAATATGTGTGGTGTGCCAAGACTATGTACGAAACTTAAATGCAGACTCAATATAATTTATTTATTTACATAACACATCTACAATAACTACAAGTGATGCCTTTTGGTGCAAAGCTGTTAGTTTACTTTGGACATCAAGCAATATGTAATATTATCACAGAGAGCAGTGACATTACGGAAAAAATACTGTGCCTCTACACTGATTTACAGGAAAACTAATAATAGCTGCTGCACCACTGAAATCACAGCTCTGTGTACATATACCTGTATCTGTTCCTGTTTTACAATCGGGTCACGAGGAGGAAACGGCCTGCACTCGGACTTTGTTGACCGAGAAAACTACGCGCACACAACATGCAAACGAGAGGATGGGGGGCAGTGTGGAATCCGTCAACCCTTATCGGCTGTGAAACACACCCCTTCAGGCGTTACTGCAACACTGTCACACATCCCAAACTGGCTGTCACATTTTGTAGCCGACATGGGTTACATCTTACTTCTTATTTTGTATTCGTTCCTCTTAAAGAGCTTTGATGGCATTTAATAAAACTCTAAATACAAATAGGTTCCATACAATTGCCATTGGAATCCAGTTATGGAAAATCTACTCAAGAATATGTTCCACGTACACGAATTTCATCCTGTTGTAAAATTCCATGAGTAAGATCGTTCATGCACGTAAAGATCAGAAAACTGCCTACAGTACTGTACTTAAAGGAGGGATTTATCGTACGCATGCAAATAAAAGAAAACGCCCATTAACTTCGCTAAACCAATCAACAGCTTAACCATTTTCTGTCGCAATATTTCTGTCTCTGTCTCTCTTCACACCCAAATGTTTACAACAGTATTAAACTAGATTGAGATAGATTATAGTAGATAAACGCTGTAACTATAGTTACGGGTCGCATTTTATAATGAAGCTCAGTATAGAATCTTAACGATTCTGATAACGATAAGCTTAGAAAATACACCCCGTTATATTTTTCTTATGGTTTGTCAGTTATTCAAAATAATATGACATTCTTTCCAAAGAATGAGAAAATTGAAGCTATACGTTTTACTTGGCACATAAATATCCAAATTGATGCAGTTTTATTAAAAATCATTAGAGATGTTCAGTAGAAGATTCCAGGCTGTAAGGCCGTGGTCCACTGGGTTTCTTCAACTCTCTCCCAGACGTTTCGCTTGCAACTGCGGCAAGCATCATCGGTGGCGTAGAAAAGTCCTCCTTGTTCTCTTCGTAAGTTACGAATCATGCTACGAAGAGCACAAGGAGGACTTTTCTGCGCCACTGATGATGCTTACCGCAGTTGTAAGCGAAACGTCTGGGAGAGAGATGAAGAAACCCAGTGGACCACGGTCTTACAGCCCGAAATCTTCTACTGAACAAGACGCCGGCCGTGAAAGCCTACGTTTGTTAATCATTAGAGACGCTTTTGCAAAGTTTGAAAATAGCGTAAACTGTTTATAAGGGGTAGCTCTGGGAACGAAATTTTCTTTAAAAACTTCTTGCCCATTTTTTGGAAAATATTGAGGCTAAATATAAATTTCACTTGGTTTTCGCTTTCTCTATCCGTAAGTATCATTTAGTTTTTAATTTTTGCCATGTGAAAACAGATTAAAAGGAATGTATTACGTTCAAAAGTACAATATATAAATATTATTGGCAATATATGATTTGAGAATCACTGAATAATAGAACACTTTAAGAAAAATGTCCTTTTGTGTATGTGTAAACAGCATAATGAACAAAAAAGTGTATAACATAACCTGGATAGAAGAGCTACTTTATAAACGTGTTATGAGTAGACAATTTGTACGGCTGTTCAAATCAGATATTTTGCTTCCAGGTACTCGTGGAAGGGTCGCATTTTACAGAAATATCGGATAAAGGTGAACAGGATAGATAACCTGGATGCTGTGTCCCTGGACACAAGTTTCATTACTTGTTGGCTTTCGGCCAAACAAAGGTTGAACAGCTCTAAATGAGAGGTCGAGGATTAAACCTCTTGGGATTTTTCGCGCAACTTCTCACAAAACTTTTAGCCCGATGATAATGGACATAAATCTTCCTAAGCTGCCATGTTTCTTCCCTGCGTAGACGCAAGCTTACGGTGGAGTTACTGCTTAGGTTTATAATGGGCACTAATACATATAGGTCTGTGCAGTATTGGTTTTAATGTTGCAGCACATTCTTACGTCGAAGTTTTCAAGAAATAAAAAACGACAAGGAAGAAATTGCGAACCGAAACTTTGCTCTTCACATTCCGCCATAGGTTTTACATACGAAGAATTTATTTTGGTAGGTAGAAGAGGTACAATGCATTCCAAACAAAGTTTTGATATCCAGATTTCACTGGAAATGGAAATTTAGGGGTATCCTGAATAATATTTTTAAAAGCCTCATGTGTGTGAGAAAGAGTATATATTAAGGACAGTATATATTAACAGTGAAAGACAAAACAAGAGAGCAGTATATATTTACATGAAAGGAGTGAGTGAGAGAGAGAGAGAGAGGGAGAGGGAGAGAGGGAAGTACACATTAAGAGTGAAACAGTGCGGGACGGAACAAGGAGACAGGAGTTTAAAAGTTAATGAGAAGAGAAAAAGATAAAGCGAGAATGCAGTATACTGTAAAGAGTGAGAGAGGAGAAAGATAGAAAGGAGAGAAAGCAAAGAGCTAGTACATATTAACGGAGAAAGAGAGAGCCAGAAAGAAAACGAGGCGATGATATACATTAAAAGTGAAGGAGCTGTGGAAGAGAGTGAGAGAGACTAAGAGAGTAAAGGGAGAGAGTATATATTCAGAGTGAAAGATTCGCAGAGTACGTATTAAAAAGGAGCACTTGGGTAAGTAGTACAGTTCCATACATAACTTCATTATTCACGGATAAAAGGGAAGTATTTTTGAAAATTCATCAAACCCCATAATGTCCATTCTATGAAATAATATAATATGTTTATTTCAAAAATAAACTAACGGCTTTTGATTAAAAATTGAATAGACACTTACCATGAAAGTAATATTTATTCTGCTTTAGGCATTCATAAAGAAAGAAAGTACAGCATTACTTAAATATTTAGTTAACTTTACATTTTTTTAAAAAAGGCAATGCTTATCACAGATATTAGACTGATAACGATTTTCTGTAACCAAAGATTCTCATAAAATTTCTGATGTTTTCGCTTTATCCCATTCTTTTTGAGAACCATTTAATGTGCTTCCCTCACAACGTAAGGCATGCAATTCTAATTGTTATTAATCAGTATCGTTATTCCTGCCTGCCCATTCTTGTATGAAAATGAGCTATTAGATATTATTTATTCAAGAGTTACTAACATTTAAATACAATTCAGTAGCAAATATGTATTCAATGGTATATATCTGGATACCCGATTACCGATAAATATAGGCGTAGTTACTCAGAAAGTCTGCTAGTTTTCGTTAAAACTAAAAGGACCATTTTCTCAAAGCTGTTGCTACCTTAGCGGGGAGCCATAAAGATTATTGGCCTTCCGTTTGTGTAGCAAGATTAAGAGACAAAGGCCTCTGCCTACAAAAATTGTTTGGAATGCCGTTAGAATATTCAAGTTCAGAGAGAGAAACAAAGCAAAGATAAAAATGAAGTAAGCAATGGTAAGATGGAAACACTGGCGTGTACTAGGAAAATTCTAAAGCTCCGGATGGTTGCATCGGGTGGTTGTTACTGGTGAAGTATCGAGCAGGGCGAACGTAGTAGCTCCAATCGGCGCGATATAATTTGCATCCAGTGAAGTGCATCCCACGTTATTTGGATATTTTAAATAAATGTTTTAAAGCTGAGAGCAGTGTATTTACCTTCGCGAGTGGTTCGTTATTTAGTGAAAACCTGCAGACACCCGCGTAATTAAGGTTCGTCTGATTTAACTTGAAACATGATCTACTTAGCGCTACCCCTCCCTGAGACAAGGGAGGGATAAAAAAGTTTTATAAACACATTTCCACTACTATCCGCGACTGCTCAGTCTCTGTCAGACAGCAACAGGTGCTACAACTAGTGCAGGGCTTGCTTATTTACAAACAGTGCTTTACATTGACAGGAAATATGGTATCAAAACTGGTGTTGACGGAGATAATTAAGAGAAACAAAGATAAGTTCAAACTGTATACAATCAACTGAATAGCCAAGTTAAATGGACATACCTCACCTCCGTGTTATTGTGATACGAATGCTATCGAACTAATATGGGCACAAATCAATGAAGGAGGTAGAAAAGATGTACTGGGGAAAAGATGGATTAACTGATATGTTGGACAATTTCATCATCATAAATTCTGAAGAAAGTGACTCTCCAAAGTATCCTTAATGAACGGTATATCCATACTACCGCCATCTACCAGTAATAATTAAATCGTTGCGCTTTAAAGTATTAGAGGGATAGCTACAATAAAATCACGCGGAATCAATCGCAATATTGCATGGAAGTGATGCGATGTGGGATTAAGCAGTCATGGGTTAATAATGCGTTCTCTGTCCCCCCTCTCTCTCTGTCTCTAATTCCCATGTTTCAAGATAAACCAGAAAAGCTGTACATAAAAGTGATGCGATATGGGATTAGGCAGTCATGGGTTACCTACAACAGCGCGAGCAATAGAGCTCTCTCTCTCCCTCTCTCTCTAATTCACATATTTAAAGATAAACCAGACAAATTGTATATAGAAGTGATGTGATATGGGATTAGGCAGTCATGGGTTACCTAAAATAGCGCGAGCAATAGTGTACCCTCTCTCAAATTCCGGTGTTTCAAGATAAACCAGACAAACTGTACATAGAAGAGATGCGATATGGGATTAGGCAGTCATGGGTTACCTAAAATAGCGCGAGCAATAGTGTGCCCTCTCTCTAATTCCTGTGTTTCAAGATAAACCAGACAAACTGTACATAGAAGAGATGCGATATGGGATTAGGCAGTCATGGGTTACCTAAAATAGCGCGAGCAATAGTGTGCCCTCTCTCAAATTCCTGTGTTTCAAGATAAACCAGACAAACTGTACATAGAAGAGATGCGATATGGGATTAGGCAGTCATGGGTTACCTAAAATAGCGCGAGCAATAGTGTGCCCTCTCTCAAATTCCTGTGTTTCAAGATAAACCAGACAAACTGTACATAGAAGAGATGCGATATGGGATTAGGCAGTCATGGGCTACCTAAAATAGCGCGAGCAATAGTGTGCCCTCTCTCAAATTCCTGTGTTTCAAGATAAACCAGACAAACTGTACATAGAAGAGATGCGATATGGGATTAGGCAGTCATGGGTTACCTAAAATAGCGCGAGCAATAGTGTGCCCTCTCTCAAATTCCTGTGTTTCAAGATAAACCAGACAAACTGTACATAGAAGAGATGCGATACGGGAGTAGGCAGTCATGGGTTACAGCGCGAGCAATAGTGCGCTCTCTCTCAAATTCCCGTGTTTCAAGAAAAACAAGATGAACTGTAGGAACGCTGACACCAAAGTGCTATATGACTTTATTTTACGAAGAACCTGAGAAAACTCTAAATCCCTCTCCAACCACTGAACCAACTCCATAGTAATTAGCAGTGATACAGATACTCGTCGAGGCGGACCCTGAGATCATAGCACCTCCTCAGTCACATCAACGCGTACGACGAAAGGCAACAGATCGTCGCTCCGAAGCTCGACGGAACGAGGGACCTTCCAGAGAACGATTCAGGAAAAACGAGAAAAAAAAGGAATATTTTTCTTTGGGTTAGCTGAAGAGAAGACAAATAGCAGTAAAATATTTTCACGCACGGAAAATTTACAGATGGGCTATATCAGACTGGTTAAATAGTTCAGTTTTTTACTGATCACAATCTGAAAAATTTGATACTGAAATATTAGAAGAAATGCTTCTTTTGGGATCCACTTAATTCAAGAAATGCAAAGTTAAGAAAAGTTATGCCCTCTAGATATGTGCTTGTGAACATAGCTCAAATTACCAACATTCATCACGCAGAACTTGGTATTTAGATTCCGTTTTAAGTAACTATTCTTTGCAATGAACATTTTTAGTATATTATTTTTTTAAAGATATAATCCTTCTGCTCTAAATGCCACATATTTATACACATTCAGGATCAGTTAAATCTATATATTGAACTTTCTTGTGAATACATGGGACGTCGTCTTAGTAGTGACTGAAGAGGTGTGTAAGTTTGCATAGCTGATGTATCAGCTATACAAAAATATCATTATGAGTACTTTATAAACATGCCCGACATATTACGATACTCCGTTTGTATATATAACGAGACTGTATCCGATTCTTGTGTATTTGTCACGTTTTCGAGAGATCGAACGAATATAGGCGACAGATTTTAAAAGGACATGAAAGTACGTTTACAAGTTTAAATAAAATTTCAAGTAATTCTAATCAATAAAGAATGTCATGTCATGTTAGGTTAATGTATACAGAGAGCGCAACTTTCACTACGAACCTTTAATACAGCAAGACCACGTGAAATGCATCGTATCGCAAATCGGTATTAACGTTATTAAATTACATTTTGCAGTAAAATATTTTAAACACCGACAAAATCAGCTCAGTCGATTAGCAACTGACCTACTGATCCCAAGGTTGCGGGTTAAAATTTGAGCTGGATCAATGATTTTTAAAGCGACAGCAGCATGTCAGTAGCTTTACTGATATGTAAAACAGGGATGAAATTCCGGCAGACAGGCAATGCTTGTATGAACATCGCAATTGACAGCATCTTAGCAAGGAATATATGTTATTATTATTCCGTTATTAGCTTCTGTTCCTTGACACTTCAGTCAGGTATAAGATTATAATCACACATCCAGTAAGATGCAGGAAAGTATACAAAATAAACCCTACTTTACTCTTTCTAGTATGCAGTGATATTCATTTTGAGGTTTAACTTACATTTAGACACGAAAGTGGAAGAAACGACCGTTACAAATGTTCTTTTGCGACCGCTGGCATTTTAATGCAAAAGAACCATGTTTTCTCCGTCCTAGAAGCCCCTCTACTAAAAGGGGGATTAAAATTGCCAAGAATTTAGTATGCGAGTTCTTCATAGCTGCACCATAATGGGATGGAAATGTGGGTTCTTTACATTTCAAAGGAAAATGAGAACCACCAGGACCCTGAAATTTGGACAAAAACGTATATAATTACCTCTGCTTTAATCCAAGATGAACCAAGGGAGGACTATTTTGTCCAACCTTTATAAAATCATTTACAGAGGAAGACTTTATCTTCATCAGAAATTATAAACCTGTTGCATTTAATAAACTCTATAAAGTAACAAGCAGGTTATTTAGCCGTTAACACCCCCATATGTTATTAACTTTCAAGTTTAGCATCCTATAACTTTGGATATTATGTACACTAAGGACGAAAGAATGTTTAAAGTCCATGGTTAAACATGCCTGAGTTCTAAGAGATACCAACAATTGTTTTTTACTGTTACAGAAGAGAGAGAAAACAATTAACTCTAAATTTGGGTACAAATTAAAACGTTTAATTTACAATATTATATTATTATTACTATTATTACTATTTATTATTATTACTATTTATTATTATTACTATTATTATTACTATTTATTATTATTACTATTATTATTACTATTTATTATTATTACTATTTATTATTATTACTATTTATTATTATTACTATTATTATTACTATTATTATTATTATTATTATTATTATTATTATTATTATTATTATTATTATTATTATTATTATTATTATTATTATTATTATTATTATTATTATTATTATTATTATTATTATTATTATTATTATTATTATTATTATTATTATTATTATTATTATTATTATTATTATTATTATTATTATTATTATTATTATTATTATTATTATTATTATTATTATTATTATTATTATTATTATTATTATTATTATTATTATTATTATTATTATTATTATTATTATTATTATTATTATTATTATTATTATTATTATTATTATTATTATTATTATTATTATTATTATTATTATTATTATTATTATTATTATTATTATTATTATTATTTAACCATCACCTACAGACTGAGGTATCTTGATATCTGCATTCCTTCTATGGAGGCTATAACAAATTCCAGTAGGAGGTGCCAAGCCACTGGAAAGCAGTGTGCAGCTTGAACAGCAATAAAGAACTTCACTAATGTAAGCTTCTAATCCAGGACAAAGTTCAGTAAAGCCTTACCGTATATTTTACATTGCCATTTATACGAAGTGGCCGAAATACTACATCTTCCTTGCGTATATTTTTCATCTGATATTATATTTCAATGACAGAGCAGCTGCTCAGATTGTTATGGACTCTTATTACAAAGATCAGAGGGAAGATGTTTGGTGCCTAAACCTCTATTATTTTCCTTCTACATTAAAAAAATTGTATGTCATCGGAAATTTAATAAATGATTAGTAATTATAGTGTTCTTGGTTTTATCTTTCTTTCTCATTTCCGACCTTTTTTCACACTGGCTTCACACATAAATTTTCCTTGCCTCTGATAAATTATAAAGGTATCCAAATGTTTTGACAACGGGTAGTAAATAGTTATTTACGCATCTTACAGCTGAAGCACCACAAGACTAGAGGTCTTGATTTCTAGACTATAAATAGATTCCATGCATTACAATTTGCATAAACGATATTATTTAAAAACCATAGCAATATTTCAAAATATACAGTTATGCACAATCAAAATGAGAATATCTTGTACATATTGAGCATGTGTAATTAAATAACACACACGAGGTACGTTAAAGAGAAAGATTGTCTTTAAAGTCAGCTGAACTTGAAAAGTCTGCATTTCTTGCACATGAAACTGTTTAGTTATGGAATATTTTTATGATTCTGGGAGTTAATATACACCATTATACGTGTGGAAAGATGGACCGGTATTTTTCAATTTTAAGTTTGTTTTTCGGCCGTATGCTATTGGTACATGTTCAACGCTTTTATATGCTGACCTTCGTAGCTATGGTCGTTAGAGCGCAAGTCGTAGCCTTCCGTCGCGCAGAGGGTCGCGGGTTCGAGTACCTCTTCAGGCATGGATGTATATGTGCGCCACTAGAGAAAATAGATCTCCCACCCCCACCCCCCCACCGATGGATAAAAGGGTTCTACCCAAAGGCCAATAGATGTAAAAAAAACGTTCTTATGTTCGACGTTTTCGAAATTAACTTACATGAATTTAATAGAGCGAAATATATGCCTGAAAGTGCAATCAAAATGTGATTTAAATGACAAATTTGTGAGTAGAATACTTTAAAGGATGATACATGAGTGTATTACTTTTGGTAATTATACAATTATGTTGAATATTTATACTATTTTATTCCAATGGCGAGGTGGAGAAGGGTAAAAGAGGAGGAGGACTGGTGTTTCGTTCTTCAGCTCTCTGATATGGTCTCATTTAATACAAATAGAATAATTATGTGGAGAAGATTTTACCAGGCTAAAAATGAAATACAATCATTTTCATGTTCCTCCATGGGGAAATTTGGTCTTAATTGCTGCAACTGTGTGATTTAATTCAATATAAATAAGCCTTCAGGTATTTTATTATAGAAATTATACATTCATTATATTGTTTACAAAAACGCGGCATTTATTCCGTCTAAAATTTAGTAATTGCGGCTATATAAATGTAGTTTTAAGAATAAAGTTGAACCATAAATATATTCTCTCTTTTGAAAACCTAACTTATTGGTATCTACTAAATGACATGTTACTCCTATTTCCAGACCACAGAGACACGGACTGTTAGGATATACACATTAACTGTATCTCATGTGTTGTTTGATTGAAATACAGATGTTATTGTGAAAGTAAACAAACCGGTGACGCTTCTTGTACCACTGTTGCACTGAGGTGCCACTGGCCGAGTGTGCTACCCGGTGAATTGCAACTAATCTCCTTTATATACATGAAGCACCCTCGGTTCGGAACTCCACTGGATGTTGATCATCTGCTATCTCCGTTTTTCACTACCGAGCAAGTACCTCCGGAATGTCCATCCCACCAGTTTCCTTCTTATTGCCTACCGTTAAATAGATTCTATACAGCTCCCGCTGCTTTAAGAGCACGTGATGAAAACAAAACATGTGTATCGCGTTAACGCCTTAGGATATACCTTACTCATCCTGGAATATCATCACCAAAATAGGTAAAGGCATTTGAATATTAATGCACTAAAGAATATAGCCATCAGAATTAAAATTGTGATAGACAAGTAATTGAATAGGATGGAACATTTCCATGCTTAAAGAAAGTCACCTAGTTGTATAATGGAAATAATGTAGTTGTGAAATTGAATAGACATATTAAGGGCTTAAAGTTGAACAGATGAGGTTATTTGAGGCAGCTTTTGGGAATTACACTTGACTAAGCGAAATGCTGCAATTGTAAAGTTTGAGACGTACCTTTCGGGTGTAACGGATTTTATTTTCCACTCTTATTTTGGAGCTTTCCTGGTTTTCCTTGAACGTTAGGCAAATACTACCACGATCTTTTTCTCATCATTTCCTTCTCATTCGTTTGCTTCTGATCCTTCAGTTGGGTTTCTAGGATTCATGGTATGACGGGGCTGCATGTATGACACGGATACTTGCTTGTAGACACTAGATGGCTGTCGTCCTCTTTGGACAGCTTCAGGAGTGGGATAGTTCTTAGGCACTGTTGCGTCTCTCTGTGGCCTGCCATATGATGTGTTAACCCTTTTGCGGCAAGAAGGTCTTAGGTATAATATTTCAGAACTCTCCAAGTTTAAGCTAAATGAGAGAAATTAATCATTTCTTAAAACTGGCCGTATATAGGCTAAGGTGTTAGATAGATAGAGTCAACTTGTAAAATGCAATGCCACGGCCGGGATTTGAAACACGGATCTGCTGGTTTCCGTCCAGTCGCTCTTACCCACTGAGATACCATGGCCAACGTGCCGTCGTGACATTAAATTCTCCAACCGACTCATATATGTTCCCGGTAAACCTCATTTCACTTAAATAATAAGAGTTTAATGATGAAACCTGGAATTCAAGTACTTACGATAGTAAGTCGCCACAAACGGTGTATCTCTGATATAAGAGCCTCTAGTGGTTTACCGGGGAAATATATGAATAAATTGGAGAATTTAATGTCATGATGGCACGTTGGCCATGGTAGCTCAATGGGTAAGGGCGACTGGACGGAAACCAGGAGATCAGTGGTTCAAATCCCGGCCGCGGCATTGATTTTTTCAAGTTAACTCTAACTCTCCAAGTTGTTTAGTTCCTTTACTGACTACACCAACAAGAGAGACGGAAGCCGTTAAGGTATGGACTCGTAAGCAGTAGAAATACCGAAAGGACTATCCTCCTTGACTGAGGCTGCTTGCAGGTTTCTTTAGTTCTTATATGGAAAAATGTAACTGCCTTAGCTTACACCTGGAACGTTTCCTTCCCAAATTCCCTTTCTAAATACTAATTTGATATGTTATTTTCACTAGCGTCACCCCCTGTATTCTGTTAACAGAAATGGTGTACCAACGCATATGTATAGCAGGTACAGGAGCCAAAGAAACAAATAAATAAAGAAAGACAGAAGCATGTTAGAAAAGGCTGCCCACGCTGTGTGTGCACTGTGTGTGTGTGTGTGTGTGTGTATGTATGTGTGTGTGTGTGTGTGTGTGTGTGTGTGTGTGTGTGTGTGTGTGTGTGTGTACAGCATAACTATGAAGTGTCACTTAAGTTCAGTATGTTCCAAGAATACAACACGAAGAATTTTTTTTTTTTTTTTTTTTTTGGAAATTAATTCATTTTTTCTCTCAATAACGACTGCAACGATTTTGATTAAAATATAATCCATTCGATATTTTAACATGAAACAACAATATATTTAATTTGCGCGTTTAATATCTGAAGTCCTCTCTATTCTGGTTAAATTTTTCTTAATTCTGAATACGACATTATAAAGCTCGGAAGGAGAATTTTTCACCTCGGTCAATGAAATGAAGCTTCAGCAGTGATTTCCAACTCTCTTCGCAACAACCGCATTTCCTTCAATAATCCAGTAACCACAATGGTTTAGGTCTATATCAGCAGGAAGAATGACATAAAGGAAAACTCCGGGATTCGATTGACGTCTATTGTGTCATTTATATTTTCATCTGAGTGAACGGACTGTGTTTCAAATGCGGTACAGAAGTACATCAAGGAATCTAACACCAAATCATAAATATATTTGGGATTTAAATCTCAGCTATAACTACTGTATAATCTCTTAGATAAGAAGTACAGGGAACCATTTTAAAGTAAGTTTCCCTTTTTTAACAAAGACAATATAGTTACATGAACAACTTTATTGGCAAGAGGTACATAAATATTTTAGCTATTTTTGGAAATAATCGCCAAAAGAAATTTCGATACCTGTCATAACGTGGGATCAACTTTTGTGTTCCTATATTCCTACAAATCCGCTGCATGTGAATGGAACCACCGTGTGACAGTCTTCTTCAGGTCTTCGTCATCGTCGTCGAAATCTTTTACGTAGGACAAGAATTCCTTGAAGTGTAAGAAAAGATTGAAATTGCTAGGAGCAAGATCAAGACTGTACGGTGGTCGATCTAACAGTTCCTAGCCAAACTTCTGCAAATGCATTGACTGCTGCTTGGTTGTCGGGGTAAAGTACGAAATCCACGTCCCATCGCCCGTGATGACCTGTCGAGGAATTCGTCGTCATCATCATGATACCGCTGCAGAAATCTCAGTGGTGCTCCTAAGAATTCCTATAACTTGGGATTGTACAACAATGAACACTGTAACATTAATTCGTATAGCTTGTACTAACTTCAAAATGTCATATTCTTGAAATATCTTGAAAGATATCGATCCTTGATATCCGTCCTTGGCATTAAACATTTGTTTAAGTTATACTATACAAATACACTCATGGACACATCCTTATTATATTTTTATATTCAAATATTTATTTCCTGCAAAATCCTGATATGGAATTTTGGATGGAGTGCAATACTTCCCCTACTTACTAGATATAGTAGTAGAAAAAATAAATCTAGGGCGAAGGAATGCGTAATGACAATAAAGGGTAATATTTTTATAGGAGAGAGAGAGAGAGAGAGAGAGAGAGAGAGAGAGAGAGAGAGAGAGAGAGAGAGAGAGAGAGAGAGAGAGAGAGAGAGAGAGAGACAGAGTTTGCAAACCTGACCAAAACGTAGTTGGGTTTGTAATAAGTTTAAGAATGTCTAATGCGTAAAAAAGAAGACGATGTCCCTCTGTCCTTGTGCAACAGTCGTACAATTGCTTCGGCTTACTTTATCCCTATGAGAATGTCGGGTATTGCTTTGAAATGATTTTAAGAAAGAAGAAATTCGAGGAAAGGATCTTTGAAAGCAGAGCTGCGCACTCAGTCACGGTTGTCAGGATGTGTAGTGTGTCCGGGGAACCCCCTCTTCGCAAGATTGGATACGTCAGGAGGTAGCTAGCGGAATACGGATGGATGGGGTGATTGGAGAAGATGGAGGTCGCGAGCAGGCGAGAGTCTCGGTTATATCGAGATCTATAGAATGTGAGGCAAGTGTTCTAGTAGGACCAGACTTATTGATCTTCTCAATATTGAGGGTATATCTACAGGCTGGTCTTTACGATACAGCTGTGTGGAACTCTTAGCTCAAAGACAAACTGTAAACATTGATTTCAGTTTCCCTAAGATACCCAAGTTCTCACTGGATTTCATATATTACGAACGATGAACTATTAAAACCCCAATTAACCAAAAAACAGTAGAAATAATACCTATGCGTAATATTCGTTCCGGAAACGTCGTTTGAAGAGGCCGTTATATTGCATCAGGAATGCTACGAACAATGTAAGAGCGTTTAGGTATTTCTCTCCAGGTAGCAGATAATGCAAATGTGGATTCCTATTAGGAGTTCCTCCACTACATAACCTGTTAATAGGGAATAAGATGCGATGTAAAAAAGAAAGCTACTACAGAAGAAAACAATGTATGCCAGACTCCTTCAATCCTGATGAAAGCGTTTCGGAAGCAAGAGAGACACAGCATAGAGGTGTCAAGAGTCATCCTTCTCTGAGGAGAAGGAGCCTTCAACGCTTTGCCATTCCGGGACACTGTCCCTTACTGACATTATGATGGATTTATAATAATAGACGGTGGGTAGATGGTGGCTTATCTTTTATGAAGTATCACAAGCTGTAGGATGATAGAGCGGATATGTTAATTATAGGAGGCTATTGAGCTTATGATGGGCCTAAGGGGAGTCTGGGATCCTTGTAAGTTTTCCCGGGGTCAATGTCATATTCCCCGAGGCCTCGGATAAGTTGATTGAAGCTGTAGGGAAGACGGGAATACAATTTATAAGAGAGGTTGAGGATATAGTCATTTAATTTGCGAAATGATAGGTCTGAATGAATGCTGTCATTAGGAATGTATCGAAGGTATCGATTCTGAAGTGAAGTTTTAGAGGTGAGTTTTTGCAGCTGCGCCCCAGACCTGACAGGTGCGGGTGAAGGTGGGTCTTATTACTTGTTTGTATAGAAGGAGCTTATTGCTCAGAGCCAAAGGTGATTTTCTGTTGTACAGTGGATAGAGACTCGCCATACACTTGGATACTCTGGAAGCTAGTGATGTAATGCGTGCCTTCCAGGTAAGGTGCATATCAACAAGCACTCCAAAAGATTGTGCTTCTGTGCTCCATGGTACTTCTACTCCATTTAAGCGCAGTTCATGCACATCCCTTAAGTGGTGACAAATAAATGTGACTGCGTGGGACTTGCTGGCATTAATCTTGAGGCGCCAGGTTGAGCAGACGGTGAGCACATCCGCATAGCACTGGGCACGTTGTACTGCATTGGGATGATTTGATTATGCCGAGGTTATTGCGGTGATATCAGCAAATAAATAAAGGTTGCCGCTTCTGAAGGTAGGGAGGGTGTTGATATAGGTTAAGAAAAGCAGGGGATCAAGAACACTGACTTGGGGTACTCCTGCATTGATGAAGTAGGGTTGGGAGGCTATTCCGTCCCTGGCGACGACAAATGAGCGATGTGCGAGATAGCTATGGATTAAGTGAATTAAATATGTAGGGAAACCATAATGAATTCATCGGAGTAGAAGGCCTTTGGGCCAAACGGAAAGGCAAGAGAGACAGAGACAGCGATAGCGAAACAGCTGTCAGACTGTTGAATGAGTCAGGAATGGCTTGGAAATAAAAGAAAACCCATTGCCTTCTCTGAATCAATCAACACCCTAACCATCACCTGTCTCACTATTGCTCTCTTTACTACAAATGTTTACATCAGGATTGAAGTAGTCTGACATACATTTACAGTAGCTACGTGAAACAAATGCAGTTGCTGCTTTACCTTCGGCAAGTCTTCATAAACAGAGTTTCTATTGATGACGCGTCTGGCAACCCACAGGTCTGAAGTACTACTACTATAAGACTCGGTACATAGTGAATTGGCGGCCAATCCGCCTTTTTCTTTAATATTAACGATGCACAATATGAACCTTGTAGGGTTTAACACCTGTTCATACTATATTTGTCACCGCAAGTGATGGACAATTGATACGTGAAGTAAATCATAATTGTGAGAGGAAATTCGTAAACAAACGTTCCAGATCTAGGTTTAAGCTACACACCCAAATTCGCCAGTAAATGAGGTCTGAAGAAAATCTGAAAAAAAGAAGTTTCATTCAGGGGGACGATCCTAGAGGATATTGTGACTTTGTGGGTTCGTAGAATTAAAAGTCTGAGTTGCAGATATTCCAAATGTTCTTTATTTCCGTAGAAATACACTGTTCAGTTCTCACGTAACAACATTACGGCACATACGCACAGTCTACCAAGGTCGATGAAAATAACAAACAGCGTTCTGATTACATCAGCTTTCGTTACAACAACACTCTCAGCTGTTTTCTGCTTACCACTCCCGCGACTGACTCTTGGCGAGTCGTAGCCTTCTTAAATACCTCATTGAGAAATTCTATATATTTCCGGAACAATAAAGAAATCGAATAATCTATCACCTTCCAGAAGCGTAACTTAAACTATGCCGGCAAGTTATTTACCTCCGCTATCTTTATTTGCCGTTTCTTTGTGTACACTAGCCGCGCCATCGTAGATGACGGCTCCGCGACAATATTAACCGCAAAATAATCATCAAGAACTGACTTTGAGCGTAACATTGCCAGTCCGGGTCAAACATCGAGAACAAAAACCGTATTTCAATAATATACTTAATATTTTAAAATAGATACTCAGTAATAAGTAAATATAATTTACTTATATCCGGAAGTTAAAATTACAGAATAAGGTAGCTTATGACGGACATAATAATAAAGTCTACTCGATATTTGCACTACAAATATTACAGTTCTTCACAGTAGGATGTCTGAATGAAGGACGATTTAATTGGTAAACCACACCCATTATACATGCAACAGGAAAAATAAAAGATACCAGAAATTAATGACAGTAGAATGCCACTTTTTTCCAATTATACACTGCCTTTAACTGCAATGGTCACATCGGCGGCTATTCTGCTTTGAAACATATCGATGGCGTTAACTCGTAAACGTTGGGATGAATCATTAGATCACGCACACATTCGCACTCTCATTCATACTTCCACATTCTGGGAACGATGGAGAATCATCTTGGTTGGAGAAAAATCCCCACCCCTAGCCGGGAATCGAACCCAGGACCCCTAGCACGGCAGCCAGATGCTCTACCCACTGAGCTACGGGGCCAGCCAGTGGCACTTATTGTCGAAAGATCATGTTTCGCAAATGGCGTATATGTGGGCATTTCCCTTCACATTATGAAAGAATTCAAGTTCCTCTCGATTATTACAAAAATATTTTTACAGGTGAACTATTTCCAATGAGCTATGGAATAGCAATTCTAGCTTTGTGAGATATGCATAATCCTGCTAAAACCATGTTGTATTAACAGGGGAAGCTTTACAAACTCCGAGAAGAGAAATGCCGGAGTTTCTGAACATACCAAATAAGGCTTTCTGATCTTGGACTAAGTTCACGGTAATTTTATAACTACTGTAAGCTTTGGTAAAAATATCTATTTTGTGGCGTGTGCCTCTGATACTATCAGTTCTTGGCCAGAGAGTGGATTCGCCGCCGGCTGGATACGATTGCTTCATGAGAGAAAAGACTAAGCATATAGGCATGGGGGCTCTGGAACTCCTATTGAGACGCGACTGAGAAGTCCGAATTTTCCCAGCGCCTACCCTAATGGAATCTATGAGAAGGTACCACGCCGCTCGAGTACTAAAAGGTGATTGCTGGCCCTGGGTTGTTCGACTGAATTACTTTCTCTTCTGACGAAAGGAGTCTTACTGCGAATAGCATTATAAAGGGGAGGAGAATTCTGTCGCTGGTGAGCGACCATAAGACAGAAGATACTGAAATGCATGACTGGTACAGGAAAATATCAAACTGCGATTAAAGAAACAAAGACCTAATTCCACTATTTACATTTTGAATAAACATCGCTATCATTTGGGTCACATGTTCTAGAGTAATTATAGTTTTTAAATTTGGATTGGTTACACCATATATTTTAAACAGGGATCACATTTAACAGCTTTATAAGACAGTTGATATATAAATTCAACTTTAATCCCTTATATTTCCAACTTTTTTATTGCGAAATAACCTATTTTGATTTTAAAGCAATATAGCTTTAAGAAAAGAAGCCTATATTTCACTATATTTCCTATATTTCACGTGGCATAGGAAGAACAAAACCCTAATACGTTATGTGAAATTACATCTGGTTTGATCGCAACAGCCCGTTCTATTATACTGTTCTTAACGCTAATATATATCGCGAGTTTTAACACAGTGTTTTCAGATGCTTTGATGATCTATACAGCGATATTTTCTATAAGCTATTGGCGGTTAAAGCATATTCCAGTTTATGTTTGTGTGATGTCCCTCTTAAAATGCAATTAACTTGATACGCACTAGTGATAGTTTACAATTGCATAGTCTTACTTCAGAATGCTAACGATGTATACTTCCTGTTAAAAAATGTAACTGAATCAATCTAGAAGGTTTTACACACATGATAGCACAAGTTGGTCTAAGATATATTCCGGACAGTCGCCAAGTGGTTCTCTTTTCCGGCTCCCCCGCATGGTTTGCGGGCACCCCAGGTAACCACGGAGCAAATCTACCAACAGCAAAAGCTGAGCTCCTATATAATGCAACCAAGAGTTGTTTGGCCACAACATTATTCTAACTAAATATAAATTTAATCTACTTCATCGCCAGGATACATTAGGCATAGCATCCTGTCTTCCGTTCAGGGGAGTAATCTACTAAACCTTAAAAATTCCACCCTTAACCCATCCTAATAAAAGAAAATCTTTCCTGCGGTAAAACCCTAAACCTGGGTGAGCACGCAGCAGAAATCTTCGGGCTCAACACAGCCTGTCAGTACCGTGCGCGCGCGCGCGCGTGTGTGTGTGTGTGAGAGAGAGAGAGAGAGAGAGAGAGAGAGAGAGAGAGAGAGAGAGAGAGAGAGAGAGAGAGAGAGGTTTTAAGTTGCTCTCTTAATAGAGGCTTAGGGTTGAATCGTTTTACTCTAAATACAAAATTTCCAAATTGAGTTTTGCTTATATTCAATTTGTTTTCATTTGAGCGTTAACTTCAAAATTGCTTTCATTTGAGGAGCTGATGGCTACGCTAATCGTTTACTCATTTTGAAGGAGGATCCGGTAATGCAGTATTCCAAACTTGACTTCCTTTTGCGGTCATAAGCACTGAGACTCATTAACCCACACCCCAAAAAGAAGAAAGGCGCCGCCTCGGTCATTAGATGTGTCAAGCACTTCAAAGCTGCTTCCCTTTCATTTGCTCTTTCCTCTCTGGTGATCCGAACACATAAAAGTTTCACTCTAGACTTTACGACGTCCCTCAAATCAGGAAGAACAGAGAACTCGCATCACATTTACAGCGCACACACACGCACGCACGCGCACGCACGCACACACGCACGCACGCACGCGCACACACACGCACACACACGCACACACGCACACACACATACACACACACACACACAAACGTTTAAAGTGTCCTTCCTTCCTTCCATGTTTTGAACTGATTGCTACCGTTTCAATTACTTTATTGAATGATCACCTTACGGACCTATTATTCAACACTACATGGACCCGACCTGGAAAGCTAAGCATTTTTTTTTTTTTTTTTTTTTTTTGCAAGTAAGAGTAATCTGCGTTGAAATAAAAAATATTGTGATTTTCAAATCAATGCTTAAATGTATTTTCCAAGTTTATGAATACTGAATTCTTCATAGCACATCATGAATTATCTTGCACAAGCACTCAAGCTTTAAACATCTATGAGGAACGCATAAGCATAAACATAAGAGTAAACGGAAATCAGATAAAATTTGAAACAAATATGAAGTAAGAAATGATGCTAATTCTTATAAATTCTCCGGGATCGCTGTAGATGAGTATAAGTTTACATGAAATATGAAGTGCTTTTTGTGAATAAGGGTACAAGAGTTTCTGAAGAAATTTGACGCATGTACTTATATAGCATCCCATTTTTCTCGACAACAGTGAATGATACAAATGCTTCTGCGAAAATATAATTAATCACTGACAGCTGTTCAAAAGCAGATCAAAGTCGAAACGTTAACCTGTGGAAACTGGTGATCGATCAGATCTGTCTGATAGTGTTGACAAAGCCAGTCAACAATTGAAGGTGAGACTTCTTGTATAGCATGAATTAAACCACAAATAAATGTGAAAAAATAAAGTGAAGTTAGTCGATCTGGGTGGCTCAGTTGGATAGACACAGGCTTATCCCTAGGTCAATGGCTCCAATCCATTGCTGATCGTTAGCTTTTTAATATGAAGTAAAGACGGAACCATCTAAACCGCAAAATCCAGCAATCAAATATGTTCATTTTCTCAAGCTTCGCAGCCAGCTTTATAAATATCTTGTCTCTCCGGTTTTAGCCGCCTTATGTTTGAAAAAAAAAAATCTACCATCCTCTCTTGTCATCTTTAGTTTGCCTTGAAAACGACCAGAACAACATGGTCAAAAGCTTAGTTTTACCCAACATAACGCGGCAAACATCGGATAACCAAGATATTTAAATATGTTTATATTGCGTATTTGCAACAATATGTACATATCAATGGTTGTACAATTAAATATGTTGTATGTAGTAAAAATTTAAAAAGGCATTATGTGCCAGAATTTCAATTTTGAAGTATAAAAAACGGAGCCGGGATTGGATATCTGGTTCCCAAGGTCACACTTCATACCCGGTTGAGGACGATGCATTTCTTTTCTTTCTTTCTTTTTGTGCATAAAAATCCTTAGTCTGGAAGAATAACTGGGATCTCGATTCGTATACTGACGACACGGAAAAGAACCTCAAGCTTGACAGAGGATTTTGAGCAAAATTAACATGTCTTATATTAACGTCTAATAGAGAATGGGGCTTTGAGAATCTACGCAATCAAAAAGGGTCCTAAAGAAAACCGAGTTAGTTCTGGGAAGTGTATATAAGAACGCTATTTTATAAAAATGAATTAATAGCTCAAATATTAGAGATTAAGTCAGAGAAAAACATTTACGTTAAAATTAGACAGCAGTCATTTAAATGCTCAGTGAACATTATTCGTGTGTGATGTCTTACTCTCTTCCAAGAGCAAACATGAGTTGAACAAGACTATAATAAAATAATATTAGAATATAAATTAATTAAAACGGTACGTTTTAAGCAATACACACTAAATACTAATGATGGGCTTTCATAAGGATTTCACTACTTATACGATTATTGAAACTATCCGTTTACTTAACTCACTGACCCACTCAGCTAAATATTTGGGAAGAATGAGATACATAAATACAAACTAAAGAATAACTTTTCTGCAGAATGAGAAATCACACAATAAATAGTATCTATGCCCGTTTGAACACAAATGTTCATATACCACGGAGGGGGGGGGGACGGATGAACTCACATTTCTATAATTTACTTTTATTCCCTTTGCAATCGACCATCTAATGTTATCAAATTTTTATTTTTATATCAACTCTTTATTTTCTTATAAACCTAAACCTGAGGAAATAGTTGCGTGACATATTTTGTTGAATGCACAAAAGAAAAAGAAAAAGAAAATACAAGCGAAAGGCAAATATTAAAAAAATTGTGGCTATACTCTGTCTCGCAAATTTCTTATTATTTCCATTACATCATAAGAACCAAAGAATGGTGACAGCATTTCAGCAAACAAGGATTTAATAATTCTAAGCAATAACGTAAGCGGCGAAACATTAAAAAATAAAGAACTATGCTGTAGAAACAAGTGTGCCTGGCTCATATTCAAGAGGCTCCGAGGTGCATGGCAGGATGATATGCTCTGAGTGAATCACCTCCTCCTCCGGTAGGTCGGTTGCCGATCTCCAAACTGGCTGGTGGGACTATTTACGAAAAACATTATGGGGATTCCCATATAAGTTAAATGTAAGGACCCTGCCCTCTGCACTGACGTGGCTCCTTTTGATGGCCACCTTCTGTCTCTCGCCTCATTCTTCCTGCCCGAGATGCCCCACTTGGGGCGTAGGTTCAATAGATCAAGACTGGTCGCTGAGCTGAATCCCCTCCGTAGTAATCCTAATCTTAACTCTAAGCTCTGTGGACCCTGGGCTTATCTGAGCATCATTTCAACCATTTCATTCATCGTGCATATGACCTAACGGTTCAAGGATGTTAAAGAAATAATTTTAAGCGAACTGTGATTTATAGGGAAATACATTCTTCAGCAGAGTAATTCTTGCCTAAGTCTTATAATTTTAATCAAAACTATTTTTAAGAAAATAAAAGAAAACTTCTCTTGAAAAGTATTGTGTTTCATCTTTGGAAGATATTCAAATTAAATATAAAGTTTGCTATTTATCTGGCATTTCATTTTTGAGTTATGCTGTTTCCTCTCTTTCTCTCTCCCTCTCTCTCTCTCTCTCTCTCTCTCTCTCTCTCTCTCTCTCTCTCTCTCTCTCTCTCCTCTCTCTCTCTCTCTCTCTCTCTCTCTCTCTCTCTCTCTCTCTCTCTCACACACACACACACACACACACACACACACACAGACCAATGAAAATCATTTTGTAAAAGTACTATTTTTTGGATCAGAAAACTTTAAAACATATGTTTCAAGTGAAATATCCATATGAGACTTGGGTGGAATGTAATACTTTCTCTAAATATGTGTTACAGGAAAACAAAATCTCTATTTGATCGTTATTTCTTAACCAAATGGTTCTTACTGTTTATTAATATAAGTGGCTCACCTTTTTAAACTCACACCATTTACAACATGACTTAAAATGTTATACTTACCTGGTAAGTATTTAAACATTTTTTCATTGTTATTAATGGCATTTCGTATAATCACCTCAATACTGCAAAGAGCTCAATCTAAAGTAATGTGATCTAGAAGTATGTGCATCATAGGCCACGATATTATAATTCATTTCATAACATCTGCATAAATCGAAAGATTTGAAATGAGTACACCAGGCATACTTCTGTATTCGATATTCATCAGAAAGTTTGGTAATGCCCAGGATATCGGCCAGTCACGAATGCTTATATTATAATCACTTTGAAAGAAAGAGAAAAGGTCTAGGGTTCTTACTGAACCATATGGTATCAGTCTACAGTGACTAATAGATTACGTCATCTATTTCGACGGCGCTATCAAACATAATTCAAAGAGAATACAAGAGTAAGAACTCATAAAAATTACAGGTCACACCATCGTATCTTTACCGAATCCCATATCTGCAGATAAATCAAAAGCTTCATTAATTATTTCTGGAGAAGCTACGAGATCCTGCTTTTTCAATGTCAGTTAAGTCCAATGCATTTCAGTTTCTATTAACGAAAACCGGCATTTTCTTCAACGTTCAACTTTGAAAATTGTG